>SNQJ01S0204147.1:3612-16596 GCA_010110895.2 Picea sitchensis
TTTACTATATATTGTATAAATAGAATAATCAATTTTACTCTAAAAAAAATTGATACATAAATATATTAGGAACATTAATTTTGTTAATCAATTTTAAGCATGCATAAATTTATTAAGAACATCAATTTTGTTCTTGATGCTAAAGTAAAATCTTAATTGTAAAGAAAAAATAAACAAAAATTTCTTACTAAAAGTTATATATTATTTAGTATTTATATTATGTATATAGAGATCAATTGTTTTTTTCATTATTTATTATTTATATTATGTGTATAAAGATCGATTGTTTTTTTCACTATTGCTTTCTAATTCAAATATCTTATGTGTAACCTATGCAACTCATTTGGGCATCCTATCATCGTAACATTGTTTTATATTTGGGTATCCTATCGTCATCATATCTTATATTTTATACTTTTATTTGTATTTTCATATTAAAACATAAATTTAACCTCCTCGATAAAATATTACGAATTACATAAAATCAAACTTCATAAAGTTGAACTAAATCTTCCAATAGAAATTTCTTATGTTATTTTTATAATTTTTATAATTTATATAATTTTTTTCTTTGTTTTATTATTATTTTTTTCATATCAAAACATAACTTATCTCACCAATTAAAAAGAATTTAATACTTTATCTTCCCTCCACCCCACCCTCATACATTGATAACGAGTTCTAGTCATATTAATATTTGTCTTGTTTGTTCCCTCCTTGGCAAGGATTTAATATGTAAAAACTCCATATCCCAATTACTTACTACATTCTTCTAATGCAAGCATTAATTAATGTTTATGATGACAATAATGTGGGATGTGTGTGGGTTTAATATCTCGACCTTTTGAGCTCTGAAAGAAGCACCCATTAAACTTGAAACTGAAGGCTCATTTTGTAAGAACATGTAATAGGAGAGCCAACATTTTATGTCATCCCTCGTAATATTATTTGTATTGCATGAAGTTGGTTTTCCTTTACTTCTTCAACATTTATTTGTTACAAGCTCAGGTTATAGATTTGTCAAGCGGGAATGTACAACATCTAATTCTAGTGCACATAGATTATGGTGTCAAGATTGAATTGAGCATTGGCCTATCCATATAGCTCAAGGCAAGTTCTTCTCATTGACTTTTGTTCTAGCAAGCTCAAGTTGTGCCCACCTAGTTGAGTAGATAACTATTTGGGGAGTTACAATGGCACATTACTACTGTTGGAGTGGTTGTTTCATGCTATGTGAACTTGGGAATGTGAAAAGAGGCATGAAGAGTTGTAGCAAGGACACCATCAATGTGAATTGAAACATCATGTATTGGACTTAGACATAGAATAGATGGAAGGAAAACTTTATGGGCCAAATTTAGAGAGAGAATGGTGGTTGAGACATGTGAATTATGAACACATTGAAACATATATTTACAATTTGTTAATAATAATAAGTGGTTGATATATTCATAGTTATCTAGTGAACAAATATTTGAAGTTTAACACTAGAATTTTTGGAAAAATAAACCTTCCAACCAAAATAGTTTCTTCAGTTCCTCATATTGATTATATCCCCAAGGACTATTCGTTTACAACATCCTCTCAAGCTCAAGGATCAATCATGTCATGTCACACCTTCAAAACCTAGAACTAAAACAACCAAAGTCCACACTATTACAAAAATTACACACTTATTTCAAGAACAATTAAAGATATAGAGATATTTACGTTATTTGGTTGCAAGGTGAAAGGCGACCATGAAGATAACATCTTCATCCCCTAAGCCCCGATGGAACAAGCCCCCTTCTAACATATATTCAATCGAGAGTTCCACGATCTCAAGTCCAACTACATACCCGAGTATACAATTGTGGAAAACCATGCCATGAAGTGGCGTTATTATCAATGCTCTAACCCGACAAAACCAATGACAAAAGACTTTCATTCATCTAAGTTATTCGAATTTGTTTAAAAAAATCATATGCAAGTCCACTCTAAATATTGCACTTTGACAAAACTAATCATATAAAACTCAATGATAATTAAATTATTAAATAACAAGACTTTTAGAATAAGTTTAAAAACCATGCAGGCTGGCAAAAAAATAAAATATTATAATAAATTTTCTATAAAATGAACGCAAAATCTGGTATATCTTCAAATTAATTTAATGATTAAAAGCTATTCAAAATGTTATCTTATCTAATAATTTTTTTTTTATTTGTCAATGTGCTAATAATGTCAAAATTTGATGTTGACTTTTATTTGTAAACAATAATTTATCATGTTTTAATATTTTTTAATTCACGGTTTACATAAATTAATAATTTATTCTTTTTAATTTAAAAATTCATAAATACCTAAAATCCAATATTAAAATTTTAACATTTCTTCCCTTCTATTTACATTGTGTTTTGCTAAAAATTTTATATACGAATTTAGATTAAATCTGGTCTCAATAAACATTAGTTATCCTTATCATATAGATAAAAATATTTTCTTCATTTATTGATTCCTTATTCCTCTTTATAAAGTAATTCTTATTTGATATATTTGTTTAATATATATGAAATTCCTCTTTATAAAGTATTTTTTATTTAATATATTTATTAAACATAAGTATAAGTTAGAAGAGAAAAAGTAAAAATAATTAAATATTTAAAAATTTATATGTAAAAGTTGGTTTTCAAAGTATTTTTATAAAAACAAAATGGTAGTTTTTAAAGTATTTTTATAAGGACAAAATGGTTAGTAGAAAGTTTTTTAAAAAAAATTGTAAGTTAATAATTTTATTATGGTTTCTACTTTACAACCATATATTAAAAAAATAGTGGAAAACATTTAAAGTGAACATATAAAAAAATCTCAATATTGTAAAAATTGTTTTATTTTGTTATGATGATTATGATGATTAACAAAGTAAGGGATTATTTGAAATTATTTAAAGTTTTATTTATCTACTCAAAAAATATTAAGAGAAACTTTTCAAGATTTTGATAGTTTTGTTGAATTTAAAAGGTTAGGAAAGTTGGTGGTGTAATAAATCTTTTGAAATTAAGATCTAATATGACTATATGAGAATTTGTTCTTATTTTAGCAATGTTTATTTTTTTCTTTACACTTGTCAAAACAAAGAGATGTTTTTTATCATTCTATATTAGGATCGGTTGCCTCTTATAATATCTTAATTTCTTTTTCCCCTCTAACTTTTTATGGCACCACATTTTCTCCTTAAATTTGGATGTAATAATATTTTCAATATTGTCCTTATTCTACAATATGATCTTTTCCTTTATTTTTCAATAGTTTAACCAAGATTCGGTATCCTTATGTCATTCCCACTGGAGTGAAAGGTGATTTTGGTTGAAGTTTAAAACAATTTTATGAAACCTCTCATCTTCCATATTATTTAACTTATTCTTATATAATAGATATATAATCATAATAGCATCCTCAATATAAGAAAAGCCACTTCTATTAAAAAGAAACAATAAAGTGTATTTAAATAAAATTTAAAAACAAAATTTAAATATCAACCAACAAATCAAATCAAAGAAAAAAGAAGAAAAATATATAATTGTTTAAAAGATTTGAAATTAAAATGAATATACATTAATTTATTTATAATAATAAACTTAAGAAATATATATGCAACTGTTAAAAATATGTGAAATGCAAATGAATTTATATTAATTTATTTTATTATAATTTTTAATAAATTTATTAATTTTTAAAAAAATATTATTATTATTGGTTAATTTTTATTCATTAATTTTATAAATATAATTTGTTTATCTACATTGTAAATATATTTAATTGTTTTAGGCTGAACGTTTTACCAAAAGTGATGAGAAATTGTTATATTTGTAGATTTGAGTGATTAATCTGAGTATCTTAGAAATTTTTCAACTTATTAAATCCATTTATACATTCATAAATAGATTTTGAACAACAAAAAATAACTATTCATATAAATTTTCAGGTGAAAAAACCATTTCATAGAACAACTAAACAACATCCATTTAATTAAAATCTGATTTTAATTTAATTATTTAAATAAACTAACCATGTTATTTTTATTTTTCAACTCAAAATATACTCATATTTAAGTCAATATTGAATATGATTGAAGAGTGGTTTGCTCTAAAGTTAACTTAGTACGTCGCTAAAATCATGGAAAGTCGAACGAGTCTTTGGGTATGGAACCAATTGATCCAAAAAGAGAAAGCAAAAGTAGGCTACCGCCTTTGCGGAGATGCTGTGCTCTTCGGTGTTTGTATCACTTATCAAGTGTTTGATTGATGAAAAGATTCGCTTCTTCCAAAACTTTTAAGCTATTATTTCCATGTCTTCCTCCGAAGATCTGAGATATTTAAAAGAAGAAGAGATTATCAAAGTCTTTTTGCATTTCGAATTGTGAATTTCAGTGCAGTTTTTTTGGAAGTTTGGATAAAGTTGTTGTATAATTATTTTGGAGTTAAACTTTGTAGATAGTTTTGAAACTTGTAATGTTTAGAGGTGTGAGTGCAATGTGTGAAGAGTGTGAGAGAAAGTTGTGTAGAGAGCAGAGTGTGTGTGAGGAGAGGATGATTGTATGCCTGAGATTGGCTATTGTAATTCTCCCTTGAATAATAAGAATATTGATTATCATTTCCCATGGTTTTTGTCCCTCATTGGATTTCCACATAAATCACTGTGTCAATTGCGGGATTGTTGTACTTGATTTAATGCGTATTTGATCTTGCTTGTTTATGCTCTGTTTTATGCTATGTTTTGCTTCCACTGCCTAACAAGTGGTATCAAAGCTTATAGTTGAAGAAGCAAAGAGCGAAGGAGAAGAGAATTTGATCGCTGGATCGAAGAGAAAGTTAATCAAACCGAGTGAAGTAGATCAACCTAGAACATGTTTTATTACACCGTCACAAGCTCAGAGTAGTACACATTGCGACATCATCACGAGCTATAGTTTGACAAGGTATGCCAATTTGCAAAGTGCCTAAGTAAATTGTCGCAGGCTATCCTTTAACAAGGTGCGACACTTCCTAATAGTGGCATGCTATCCTCATCGAAAGGTACGATGATCCAAAAAAATTAAAGAAAAAATCCGATGGTATGAAGGTTTTCTTGTCTTATTATGTGACATGGTCATGAGCTTTAGTGTTTTTTAATGAAACAAGTGGGTGAGGTGGAGGATAACTTCGAACCATTATTAAAAGTGTGTGTGGATGTTTAAAAAAGTGATTTTTTTTAATAAAAAATGAGATTAATAAAAAGGCTTTTTTTAGGTATAAAATATTGTTTTTTTAGAAAAACCTTTTTATTAAACTTTTTTGGGGTTTATATCATTATTCTTCCACATTTAAAAAGGTTCAGTTTTATAAGTAGTGGTTTTAGATTTTTTCTGTTAATGTCGAAAGTGTAAAGTTCCAAGTTTGATTTAGAAAAGTTCAGTGGTAAGAATAGTTATGCGTTATCGAAGCTAAAGATGCGAGATCTTCGTGTGCAACAAGGATTGCAAAAGGCCTTGGCTGGAAATTCAAAGAAACTGACAAGCATGACATATGAGGGATGGGAAGATCTAGATGCAAGAACCCTCAGTACTATTCGTTTGTGTCTGGTAGATGAAGTGTTGCTTAACATCGTTGAAGAGAAGACAACATCAGGTTTGTGGACCAAAATAGAGAGTCTATATATGACAAAGAACTTGTCAAACAAAATCTTCTTGAAGAGGCAGTTGTATAACTTGCAAATGAAAGAAGGTATAGAAATTGTTGATCACTTGAATGTTTTCAATACTCTGATTTTCCAATTATCTAGTATGGACATAAAGTACGAAGATGAGGACAAGGCGATTACGCTATTGTGTTCAATGCCTGAGTCTTGGGATCATCTGGTCACAACTGTTTGGTTTAACACAACATATGCCATTGATTATGACATTGTTGTGGGAGATTTTTTTTTGAGGAGATGAGGAAAAAATCCAGTAAAGAAACCTCAATAGCAGAAGCAATGGTGGTCAAAGGTCGATCTACAGGAAGAGGGAAAAATCATAGGGGTATATCTAGTTCTAAGTAAAAATGAAAGAAGAGTAAGAAGAAATGTTGGTTCTGTGGCAAATCTAGGCATCTCAAGAAGGATTGTTGGAAAAGATAGAATGCATCCAAGGAGGACTCCACAAAAGAATCAAAGGAAGCTAATGTAGCTTAAACAAGTCCAGGTTCCAGTTCAGGTATGGTTGATGAGGTATTGTCTACTTGTGATGTTTCACATCAACATCAACATTGATTATTAGATTTTGGTGCGTCCAACCACATGTGTCTTCATAGAAATTGGTTCTCAACTTACCAATCTATTGATGATGATGTTGTTTTTATGGAAAATGTTTTTTCTTGTAAAATTGTTGGAGTTGGTACCATTCGGATTAAAATGCATGATGGTTATTTAAGAACATTAACAGATGTAAGGCATAACCCCAAACTAAGAAATAACTTGATATCTTTGGGAGTTCTATATTTTGTTGGTTACAAGTGTACAACTCAAGGTGGAGTACTGAAGGTGTCCAAAGGCATCTTAGTAGTCATAAAGGAAAAGAGGATCGAGAACCTTTATCAGCTTGAGGGAAGGAAAAAAGTAAATCAAGCAGTGGTAGCATCTGAAGATGCAAGTGACTCTGTTCGTTTATGGCATCAATGTTTGGGTCATATAAGAGAGAAAGGGATTAAGGTACTGGTTGATCGTAAGTCACTTCCAACTTTGAAGTTTTTGAATTTGAATTTCTGCAAGTATTGTGTTTTTGGAAAACAGCGTAGACAAAATTTTAAAATAGGAAAGCATATAAGCAAAGGTATCCTTGATTACATTCATTCATATGTTTGTGGACCATCCCCTATAGTTTCTCTTGGAGGATCCTCATATTTTGTGACATTTATAGATGATTACTCTAGGAAGGTTTGGGTCTATTTACTTAAAAGAAAAGTTGATGTATTTAATACTTTTAAGCAATTTAGAGCTTTGGTTGAAAAGAGCACTGACATGTTAATCAAGTGTTTAAGGATAGATAATGGAGGTGAATTCACATCTGTGGAATTTGATAACTATTGCAAGGAAGCTGGGATCGAAAGACATAAAACCACGGTTTATACTCCTCAACAGAATGGTGTTGTTGAATGCATGAACATGACTCTTCTAGAGAGAGCAAGGAGCATGCTCAGTAATGCCAATATACAACAATAATTATGGGCATAAACATTTCTTACAACATGCTATTTGATAAATCGGTCACCATCAACTGCAATAAATTTTAAGATTCCAGAAGAGGTATGGATGGGTCATTCATGTGATTTTTCAAATATGAGAATATTTGGTTGTGATGCTTATGCTCTTATTTCTAAATATCAGCGTTCTAAGTTAGATCCTAGATCAACGAAATATGTCTTTGTTGGTTATGGTAATGGAGTTGAGTGGTACATATTGTGGGATCATATTGCCCATAAACTCATCATAAGAATAAATGTAGTATTTGATGAATCCTCACTCTTAAAATAAGAATTGTTAGATGTTGAAGTGAGACAAGAACAGGTACCGCAAGTTCAACAAATTCAGTTGGAAACTCAACCATCTTCAGAAAGGGAGGAGCATGAAGAAGTTCCAAAAGAAGAAGATGAAGAAAATATCCAGGAAACTGAGGATATGCCTCAACCATCTCTGAGAAGATCTTCATGGGTCAGGAATCCCCCTACATGGTATGACGATTATGTTTCATCCGTGGCTTTGGTTTCTATTGATGGAGAACTTAGTTGTTTTCAGGAAGCAATTAAGGTATCTGAAAGTGATCAATGGAAGAAATCTATAAAAGAAGAAATGGATGCCTTAGAGAGGAATAAAACATCGGACCTCATAGAACTTCCAAAGGACAGGAAGGTTGTCGGCTGCAAGTGGGTCTAAAACTGAAAAAGGGTGATGATGATGAAGTCGATAGGTATAACGCAAGACTGGTAGAAACAGGGTATTCTCAAAAGGAAGGTATTTATTTTCATGAGATCTTTTCACTAGTTGTGAAGCCTGTTTCAGTTTGTGTTGTGTTAGCACTAGTTTCTTTACTTGATCTTGAGTTAGAGTAGCTAGAAGTTAAAACATCGTTTCTACATGGAGATTTAGATGAGGATATATATATATATGGAACAACCACAAGGGTTTATTCAGGATCACAATAAGAGGTTTGTTTGCAAACTCAAGAAGTCATTGTATGGCACGAGACAATCTCTTGGGAAATGGTACAAGAAGTTTGATTCCTTCACGGTGAGCCTAAATTTTACAAGAAGTGAACATGATCATTGTGTTTACTTTAAAAAGTTGGAAAATGGCATGTTCATTATTTTGGTGCTATATGTTGACGATATGATTGTCACAAGAAAAGGCATGGTCAAAATCGATAGGTTAAAGGCTCAGTTGGCTAGGGCGTTTGCTAAGGGAGATCGTTGTTTGCTAAATCTATTTGCTAAAGGAGATTGATGTTCTCCTAGCTGTATTTAGAGGTGTTGCGTTCCCACCTCTCGTGAGGTGGTTCGTTGTTTGCTAAAGCTATTTTCTAAAGGAGATCGTTGTTCTCTTGGTTGTATTTAGAGGTACTGCATTCAAACCTCTCGTGAAGATCTCCAAGCATTGTTGTTTGAAGACCTGTGCATAGACCACACCCAAGTAGAGATCGCTCAGATCTGAGCTGAGGCCCATATGATGCACAATAAGTGGATTATCTGAGTGAGATCATTGTTTATCCCTGCGCGGATTATCTGATTGAGATCAAGGGCTATCATTTTTTTTAAAATAAGAAATGAAGAGGAGATTGATTTCTAAGCTATAAGTTTCATTATTGTTCTGAAGTATCTTGCTGCGAGTTTGTTGCGTGAAGGATTTTGCAAGGATGGTGAATCTGCTGGTAGAGACCTATCTCAATGAAGCCGACAAGTTAGATGGATCGAATTTCATCAATTGGAAATTCAAAATGCAAACCTTGATGGAAGGTTATGGCGTATGGATGATCGCAAAATGAGATGAAGTGCGACCTGATGCAGTTGCAGGTGCGACAACGACAACAATCCTAGATTGGGATAAGAAGGAGAACAAAGCCAAGGTATTGTAGAGAATATATGTTAAAGATAACATAATTCTGCATATTAGAGATGCTAAGACCTCTAGTGAAACCTGGAAAATACTTAAATATCTGTATCAGACTAATAATATAAAATCACATTATTTTCCTAAAGAGTAAATTGCTAAGTATTAAAATGGATATAAATGAGACTGTTAGTACTTTTCTTGGGCGAATTAAAGAAATGAAAGATAAATTGGGAGATATAGGAGAAAAAGTGTCAAACACTGATTTTGTCACAATTGCCCTAAATGGAATGCTAGAGGATTATCAAATGTTTATAACAGGCCTTGCGGTGAAGGAGAAATATCCTACTTTTGAGGAACTGACAGATATATTGTTGCAAGAGGAAGAGAGGTGTGTGGATTTGAAGCCTCATAATTCAAAGTTAGCACTATGGACAAATAAGAGATTCCCTAAAGGGAAACCATGAGAAGGAGGAAGAGGAGGAAGTTCATTTAAGAGGAAGTCATTTCCAAAGCCAAATCAAGGTATGCCATCAAATAGAAATGAACCTAAGTGCTTCTATTGTGGTAGGACTGAGCATATTGTCAGAGAATGTTATAAGAAGAAAAATGATGATGAGGCTAGGAATAAAAATAGAAATAATTCAAGACATTTTGCAGAAGAAAACATGAATATTGATCCAAAAGATCTCAAATTGTTTATGTCTAATGTTGCATTATCTGTTGAAACCGATGACGTTGATGCATGATTTGTTGATTCTGGAGTTTCAATTCACATGACATGTAACAATAATTTGTATACAAACTTTAAAGAAACACATAATGGTTCCCATATTTATCTTGGAGATGATCGCTCTTATCAAATCAAGGGATATGGAGATGTTCCAGTAATACTTCCAAATGGTATTGTCAGACACATTCACAATGTTGTGTATATCCCTGGGATAAAGAAAAACTTGATTTTTGTGTCCACCATTACAGATCAGAATTTGAAATTTGAATTCTTCAAGACACATTGTATAGTGAAGGACTTGCAGGATCATTATAGGATTGTTGCCTCAGGAGTCAGAGTTGGAGGTCTGTACAAACTTGATGTCACCAACAAGAATCATCAAGCATTGACTTCTGCAACTATGCCTACATAAACTCTTTGGCACCAAAGGTATGGTCACATTAATTATCATGATTTGTTGTTATTACAAAACCAAAGTATGGTTGAAGGATTCCCTATGTTGAAGAATGAGTATGCTACTTATGAAGGTTGAGCATTCAGAAAGATGCACAAAGATGAATTCCCCTCTAATCCTGATAGGAGAAAAAGATATCTATTAGAACTTGTGCACACTGATGTTTGTGGACCAATGCAGACAAGGTCTCTAGGAGGTGCTTATTATTTATTATTGTTTATTTATGACTGCACAAGATACACATGGGTTTATTTCCTTAGGAAAAAGAGTGATGTTTTTTAATACTTCAAGGAATTTAAAAACATGGTGGAGAAGTAAACAAGAAAACCCATCAAAATCGTCTGCTCAGATCAAGGAGGAGAGTAATGATTGGGAACTTCATCAAGTATTGCAAAGATCATGGAATAGTACAAAAATTTGCAGTACCCCACACTCCACATCAAAACGAAGTTGTAGAAAGGAAAAACAAAACTCTGGTGGAGTGTGCACAAAGTATGATGAAAGGTAAGAATCTCTCAAATGCTTTTTGGGATGAGGCCATTACCACTGTTGTTTATCTAAAGAATAGAAGTACAACAAGGTGTCTTGATCATAAAACTCATTTCGAAGCCTTGTATGATTCTAAACCAACAGTTAATAATTTGAGGATATTTGGGTGTAAGGATTTTTCACATATTCCAAAGGAGAACATGAAGAAGCTTGATGCTAAAGCTATCAAATGTATTTTTATAGGGTACTTTTCATAATTTAAAGCATATAAATTGTTTGATCCATCTACTCACAAAGTGTTTGCAAGTAGAGATGTAATTTTCTATGAACAGGCAGAAGGAAACATAGAAGACAACAGTCATGAAGTATGGCATATACTTCTTGAAAATGAGGAGGTCAAAGAAGAGAAGAAGCAATGGGAAATGGAACCCAGTGACATGGATACATCCAACAGTGAAGAAGAATCTTCACAAAACAGAGAAGTCACCATCCAATTGAGAAGATCTTCACAACAGGTTCGTCCACCTGAAAAGTATAAATAGTATGCCCTAATGAGTAATATTTCAAATGTCATAGAATCCATCAGTTTTAATGAAGCTAATGAACATGAAGAGTGGAGAAAAGAAATGGAGGAAGAACATGACTCTATAATGGAAAAAATAACTTGGGAATTAACTGAATTGCCTAAAGATAAAAATCCCATAGGATGTAAATGGATATGCAAACCTAAATTCGAAGCAGATGGTAGTATAGATAAATATAAATCTAGATTGGTAGAAAAAGGGTATTCATAGAAAGAGGGTATTGATTATGCAAAAACATTTGCACCGGTAGCTAAATTAAACACTATAAGAATGTTAATTGCACTAGCTACAAAATACCATTGGAAGCTTCACCAATTAGATGTAAAGTCTGCTTTTCTGAATGGTGAGTTAAAGGAGGAGGTTTACCTTAATCAACCAAAAGGGTATGTGAAAAGTGGTCAGGAACATTTAGTGTGTAAATTGAAGAAAGCATTGTATGGACTGAAACAAGCACCTAGTTCATGGTATGAGAAGATAGATTCCTTTTTTCTTCAACAGGGTTTTATGAGGAGCAAAAGTGATCCAAATATGTATACCAAGTTAAATTGATGAAAAGGGGCATGTTGTATTGATTTCCTTATATGTTGTTGATTTAATTATTACAGGAAATTCAGAAAAATTGATTAGTGGAATTAAGAAGCAGATTTCACGAGTAATTGAAATGAAAGATCTTGGTGAGTTACATTACTACCTCGGTCTTGAAGTTTGGAGAAATGATGGTCAAACCTTTGTGTCTCAAGGTAAATATGATAGAGAAGTACTTAAGAAGTTTAAAATGGATCAATGTAAAGTTTATTATGTTCCAATGCAACAGAACACGAAACTTTACTGTGATGATGGTTCGAAGGAGGTAAATGATACAGTGTATAGAAAGATGGTGGGAAGCTTGAACTATCTCACTACAACCAGACCTGACGCAACATAATTTGTTAGTGTGTTAAGTCAGTTTATGGCTAAACCTATAGAAATCCATTGGAATGTAGAGAAAGGGGTACTCAGGTATCTCAAAGGCACAATTGATTATGGTATTAAATATATTGATCCATTTGATGTTGAGCTGGCAGGTTACTCATATGTAGAATGGGCTGGAAATCTGGATGATCATAGATCTACTACAGGTTATGCCTTTGGCATTGGATCCGATATTGTTTCATGGAGCAGTAAAAAAAAATCTACTGTATCTTTGTCATCCACTGAGGCAGAATATAAAGCGTTGTGTGCAACAACTTGTGAAGTTTTTTGGTTGAGAAGACTACTTCAGGATGTTGGAGAAGAAGAAAGGAAAGCTACGATAATCAAATGTGATAACCAAAGCTCAATCAAGTTAGAAAATAATCCAGTTTATCATTCAAGGACAAAGGATGTTGATACTCAGTTCCATTTTGTTTGAGAAAAGATGCAGTCTAATGACATTTCTTTAATGTATTGTAATACTAGTGAAAATGTTGCTGATATTTTCACTAAGCCTCTTAGGAAGATCAAATTTGAACTGTTTAGGGAGATGTTAGGTGTGGATGTCAATCCTTTCTCCATTAAAGGGGAGACTTAGAAATAATGGAGAATTAGTTGCAGTGAATAGTTGAGATTAGTTTCCAATTGTTTTAAACCGATTCAAATTGAATGTCATC
>SNQJ01S0204148.1:0-16596 GCA_010110895.2 Picea sitchensis
CTCAATTTCTTTTCCTTCCAATGAAAATTTCATGAAAAGTTCTTGAAAATTAAAATCCACTATTCCTAATGATTGTAACCATTGGATTCCTAGTACAACATCAGCACCACCCATGGGTATAGAAATCATTGGACTATTCATTATATACTCCCCCATAGTAAGATTGATCTTATTACATTTTCCTGAGCAATTGATAGTTCCTTCATCTGCAATCATTACTTGAAACGTTGGTGTTGGATATACAAAGAAATTGAGATCTTTGGCTAATTTATAGTGAATGAAATTATGAGTACTGCCAGAATCAATTAGGACTATTACCTTTTTCTTTTTGATATATCCTTCGATCTTGATGGTTTGAGTGTTAATTCTAGCCAATGCATTACACGATATCGTGGGAGTCAACTCTTCAAATGAAATTGATTCTACGTTTTCATCTTGAGATGATTCTTGTTCATGTTCTTCTTCTTCTTCCTCTTCACAATCTATGTAGAATAATTTTTTCTCACCACACTTATGTCCCTTACTGTATTTGTTGTCACAATTAAAGCATAAACCCTCTTCTTTTATTTCCTCCAATTTTTGAGGTGTCAACCTTGTAGGTTGAGGTGTTTTAGAAGAAGGAGCATTATTCTCTCTACATATGTTAGGATTGATCCTTCTCGTAGCCATAACCATATTTTTACTTTCAACATTTCTTTCCACCCTAAATGCATTCTCCAATGATTTGGGTTCCCAAAGGAGAACCTCATGTTGAATGTTATCTCTTAAAGTTCCTATGAATACATCAATCAAGTGCTCATCTGGAATATCTGTTACTTTTATATTCAATCTTTGGAAGTTCTCAATGTTCTCTGTAACTGAACCCTTTTGCTTGAGATTGATCAATTGGCTAAAGAAGGTATTGCTCCTTGTATCCTCATAGTGTGCTATCATTTCTTCCATGAAAATTATCCAAGTGATGAGTGATTTGTGAGAACATAGCCATCTATACCATACAAATTTATTGGGTTCTAAATATAAATAAGCAATTTGTACCTTTTCTGTATGTGGCACATTATGTAGATCAAATAATTTCTCCATCTGAAGTATCCATGTGATAGGGTCATTGCCATCAAACTTCCTCATATCAATCTAAGGAACGTGGTTGGTCTTCAACCCAAAGTTAGAGTTTCTCCATTCTTGATTCACCTTCCTTGTGTCCTCATCATGAATTTCATGGGATACATTTGCACTTTCAGGTGTCCTCTCTATTACGAAATTTTTCAATCCTTCCATGAAACCATCCATCTTTGCCTCCAACTTAGCTTTCATCTCTTGTAATTCATATTTTGTTACTATCTTCTTTTGTAAATCATTTATATCCCTACGCATTTCTTCACCTTCATCAAGATTCCAAGTAGGATTGTCTAGAGACTTATTTGGTGTAGAATTTCCTTTTTTGGGTGGCATGTTGGCCAAGTATCACTTTTGAACCTTGATTTTGAGGTGGTTCTGCTAGAAAATTTTTATTCTACTGTATTTCCAAAGTTTCGGCCCTTCTGGGTATGAAACTTTATTTTTTGTAGTTCTCTGATATTTCTTCTCTGCAATGCCACAGGTCTGATCAAAATTGGATGTGCCAAGTGGAATTTATAGTAGCTTCCCCACAACTTGCTGATTTTTGTCCTTTTCAGAAGATCGCACTTGCATAGCATGCCCCACACAAATTAATTGATAAAAAAAATTGAAACTTGTACCAAAAATACTAAAGACTATCCACTATCCAATGAAACCAGTCTCACTCAATTTGGATACTCTAGGAATAAGTTATGATGTTTTTACCTAGAACACCTTCTTGAGACTAGTCAATAGGACTAATCAAATACCCTATCTTCCACAGCATGTATCTACAAATGTAAGATGACCCAGAATTTGAATTTTTTACCATAGATACCTTACTAATGTTTGTGAATAGTTTCCATATTTCAGGGTCTGAAACATTACATAAAAATAATTATAGAAAAAATTCCACAATGACTCATTTCAGGAAGATTCCAGAACCCTATATTGCATAGGATGTATCTCCAAAAGTATAAGGCCTCGGGAGCTGAAATTTCAACCCAACGTACCTTGATCTGTCTACTAAATACCCTCCAAGTAGTTCTTTATTAAACATTGTAGAAAAAAAGTTATAGTGAAAATTCCAATGTGTCTCAGATGTAGCAGCGAAACCCCAAGACCTTGAGCTCTGATACCATATGTTAAGAACTAAATATCAATATAGCATAGAAAAACCTCAGAATAAGTACTAAATGCTTGAAAAAGAGAGAAACTCATATAATAAGCCTCTTTGAGGGGGTAACCTCCTTATGCCCACATAAATGTACAATTCCAAGATGATTCAAAATGAAAATGTCTCCTTGGTATATATATAGGAGACTAGGAGGTATAATTACAACTAATGGCCTAAAGATGACATAAATAAAATAACATTACTAATATAATATGCCCCAATTAAGGGGTAATGAGCCACTATTTAGGGCTTAACGCAAAAGGATCCAAGATGATCGAACATTAGAATAAGAACTCACAGTAGACTGGTTCAAAAGATAATGAAGCCACCTTGATAGGAAGCAAAATTCACTTGAAGTATGACTCATATTTTCATATTTAGACTTGGTATTAAACACCAAGTATACCCCATAAGAGATGATGAAGTCCTTGTAGACTCAGAAGAAATCGAGAGTAAGCTTGATCTGAAAAAGGATCAGATGAAGACAAAACTTCCTGGACTGGGAGACATATTTCGTGAGAAGACTAGATCGTATCTTCATAAACTTCTAGGAGATATGAAATCTCCTGGGAAGATTCCCTTGTTTCAGTAACAAATAAGGTATCCAGTCAGAAAGAATAGGATATGGATTCTTCCATGATACTAGAAGAGAAGTCAGTATTGACTTCCAAGATTGATCTATACAGATCAAGCATGTTGAAGATGTACAAAGCAAGATGTATGTCTAGAGGATTCTCCTAGAAAGAGGGAGAAGACTATGATGAGACACTTACTCCAGTAATTGAAGCATGTTGAAGATGTACAAAGCAAGATGTATGTCTAGAGGATTCTCCTAGAAAGAGGGAGAAGACTATGATGAGACACTTACTCTAGTAATTGAAGAAATAGTTCCAATATTTAAGAAGACAACCAGAACAACCATGATTCATATATAGTATGAGATGCAGGGGGAGAAATCCACATATTTAAAATTGAGTGGAAATTGGTTCATTATATTAGTTGGGTCATGTAGACATGAATACAATGAAAGATAGAGTTACCTCCATGAAATTAGAAGAGCTTCCTTCAGTATCAGTTATTGAGCCACTCTCAGTTTCAGATGAAGTTCTTGTCATGATAGAATAAGAGTTACTCATAGATTTCAACAGCCACAGTGAGGATGAAACAATCATTCTTAGCCTCAGAGAAGCTACAAGTGCAGAGTCCTAGTTCCAGAAGGAACGGTTGCAGAAAGAGGAGAGGACATATTCTCAGGCAGTGAGATAGATAGTGCTTTGAAGAGAGCACATAGAGATAGCACATGATTGTGCATATTGATTTGCATCTGAGAAAGTGTACCAAATTGGTACAATGTAATGAGAAAATTTGATTTGAAGATTGAAGATAGAAACACTCATGTCTATCGGATGAAGGAAGCTTTGTACGTGTTGAAGCAAGCTCCTAGAACTTGGTATGGAAAAATTGATAGTTTCCTGACGAGCTTGGGATTTACCAAGAGTAAAGTTGATTCTAACATTTATCTCAAGGTTATTAATGATGAGCCAGTGATGTTACTATTATATGTAGATGATGTATTCTTGACAAGATGAAGGAAATCACATCACAGATTGCAGAAGAAGCTCACTACAAAGTCTAATGAAAGACCTGATGCTTTATCTCTTAGGTCTTGAAGTTTGGCAGAGCCCATAGAAGATCTTCCTTAACCAAGGGAATTATGCAGCTAAATAATGAAGACATTTAACATGTTGGAATGCAAATCCATGTACACACACATGGAAATGAAGTTGAAGCTCCTGGTAGATACCTCGTCTGAATTGGTTGATATTAAGTTGTACAGACAAATTATTGGTTCGTTGATGTATCTGACGAATTCCAGGCCAGATATATGTTTTGTTGTGAACACCTTGAGTCAATATCTAGTAGATCCCAGGCCTATTCACCTTGTTGTTGCAAAACATGTGATGAGATACCTTAATGGTACGTTGGATTTTGGTCTTTGTTATACTAGATATCATGACTTCAGATTGTATGGATATATTGATTCATATTGAGCTGGAAGTGTTTCTGATAGAAAGAGCACTCCAGGATGTTGTTTCAGTCTGGGTTTATCCATGATATCATGGAAGAGTAGGGAGAAATCCATCATTTATCCCAACACGATAGAAGCGGAATACATTGTTGCATGTTCTGCCAGTTGTGAAGTCATATGGATTTGGATGTTGTTGAAAGATCTATTTGATCTGGAGATGGAAGCCACCGTGATCCTCTGTGATAACCTGAGTTGTATAAATATTATGTGTTTCATGATGAGTCGAAGCACATAGAGATTAGGTATCACTTCATTCATGATATGATGTAGAGGGGAGATTTAAAGCTCTAATGTGTTGGCATAGATGAACAGGTTGTAGATGTGTTGACCAAGCCCCTATTTCGTCTAAAGTTTGAGAACTTTCGAGACAAGCCTGGTATAGTCTGGTATAGTCCAAAAGGACCTCCCTCAAAAGGGGGAGTGGTGCGGATGATACTATGGTATCCTGATCAATAATAGTAGCTCCCTTAGGATTTTATATCCTAGGGAATCTTATGATTCTTGGGTAGATCTATTGGGTCTGTCAGAGTACCACGTGGTAGCTCCATTAGGATTTCATATCCTTGGGAATATTTTTGATTCCTAGGCAGATCCTTTGTATCTGTCAGAGTACCACAAAATGTTTTTGATGCCAGCCTTGTGTTGAAGATTTCCAGCTTTGTGTTGATGTTGTTGTGATGTCAACCTCGTGTTGATGTTGTTGTGATGCCAACATTGTGCTAAATATTTCCAACCTCATGTTGATGTTGTTGTGATGCCAGCCTCATGTGGAATATTTCCATACTCGTGCTGATGTTGTTGGGATGTCAACCTCATGATGAATATTTCCAGCCTTGTGCTTATGTTAATGAAATGCCAGCCTCATGCTGAATATTTCTAGCCTTATGTTGATGTTGATGAGATGCCAGATTCGTGCTGAATATTTCCATCCTTTGTGCTATGATGATGTTGTTGTTGATGATGCTTCAGCCTTTGTGATATGATGTTTTTGTTGTTGATGATGCTCTAGCCTTTGTGTTGTGATATTGTTGGTGTTGATGTTGTATCATCCTTGTGCTATTATTGATGATGATAATGTATTAGTGTTATACTAATCCATGTTGATGCAAATGATGATGATGATGCCACTTCAGCTTCTTGCTGAAGATGATGATGATGATGCCACTTCATCTCTGAAGATGATGATGATGATGCCACTTCATATTCTTTCTTAATATGATGATGACGATGTTATTTAAGCTTTAATGTTGAATATGATTATGTTACTTTAGCCTCATACTAAATATGTTGATGATATTGCTTTAGCCTGATGTTAAATAAGATGATGATGTTACTTTAGACTCACGCTAAAGATGATGATGATGTTACTTTAACCTCATGTTGATGAGGATGATGATGCTACTTCATCTCCATGTTGTGATCGATGATGATGAGAAAAACTTGTGATGATTTATAGATATGCCAGTTAGTGTTCTAGATGTTATTGAAGTTGTTGCCCTCTCTCTCTCCTGATGATTTTGTATTGAGTTTTTTTTTTAGAATACCCTTCTTGTTAAGGGTAAGTGTTGAAATATTGTAAATGAAAAAGGTATTCTATTTATTATTGAGTCATTATTAAATAGATCAATCCCCTTTTATGGATTGATCATGTCAGACATTGTAATTGACCAAATCCCCTTTTTCGAATTGTTCTAACCCTAAATATATTATGCAAATTGAGAAGTTGACACCCAAGAAATTTAAAGTGGTTTTAACTACCCAGAAGACAATTTAGCCTTGCCCAATGAAGAGACACCTTTTCAACACCTGCGATTTTATATAAATAAAGGAAACCAACACCTCATTTTTTCACTCACTCATTCACTCATCAAGTGCGCAAGTATGGAGAGCTACAGTTGGGAGAAGAAGGAAGAGAGAGGCACATTTCTCAGTGTTGGATATTCTCTAGTGTTTTGGTTTATTGTCTTGGCATTATATTGTCTATCTATATTAAGGAAGTTTTGATGGGTTTTCTCCCCCATGAGGGTTTCTCAGGATAAATGGTGTGTATCTTGTGATTGTGTTTCTCTCAGTGAACCTACCTATGCTATTGTTATCTAGAAAATTGAAAAGAAACCTAATAATAGCTCAAAATGTAACAGTGACCACTTACTAGGGAACAATGTCAACCACCAAGGTGAAATAGGTTAAAAGGAATAAGGTACAAGCAAGAGTTACATAATCAAAAATAAGATCTAAATGTAACAAACTGAAATTCCTCAACTATTGAAATGACACTCACCATAATACTTGGCTTGTACCACATGGAGCAAGATCCAATGTCCTTTATAAACAAGCTAGTGTGGTGGATACTCTCATGATGAACCTGTAACCTGTGGTGGTGAATCGAGTCTCCATATGTGCAAGTGGACAATGTTGGTCATTTTTTCTCTCAGTACTCCATGTCTCCAACCTGAGGGCCTTTATACATCATCTCCTTAGTTATCCATAAAATGGGGACAATATTAAGATCCTACTTGGGGACATGTACTCGTCGTAGAGTTCATTAGAACCAAAACATCTCTTGGTAGACTTGTGCCTACACACACTAAGACAACAAAATGTTAATAGTACGATGACTTCACTCATGCTTTATTTATATAATAAAACCCCCAAAAATATGACAACTAATATAGAAAAGAATTTTTTTAGTATTTTCATATATATGACGTAAATAAATAATGCAAGTAGAGAAAAATTAAAAATAAAACATGAAATGTGACTAAGATATCATTAGAAATCGATATGAAATATGCAGGGAATCAAAATGACCTACCTACTTACCCTGGGCCCTGAAGATTAGGTCCTGAAATTTCAAGTGAAGTCATACAACCAGTGCAACCAACTGTTAATCTCATCAAAGTATGTCCCACTATGCTTAATTATGTAATACAGCAAATAAAAGTCAAACATGTAATGATCATGAGAATAAATAGACATATAATCAATCATGAACCGAAATTCATGGATATGGATGGGATGGAGGAAATCTTGCTAGAAAGAGTATCTATAATTCTTATCATCCAAGGTGTCTTGCCCGAAGTGATAGGCACAAGCTCAATCAACCCATTTATGAAGGGAACTACGGTATGTAGACGACAATTCATCTTCATGTGTGCACAAAGATCCACTTCTTGTTGAATACTGAGAGGAGATGACAAATCGAAAGAAGACTACATGGCTTTCCATAGAATAAGATAAGAGGTAAGGGGGGACAACCTCATGTCTAGAGAAAGAAATATGTTTCCTCTTCATCAATGAATCCTTGTATAAATCCCCAAAATGAAAATAATTTTTCTTTATAAAGTGGCCCTTTGATGGGTCTAGAGTGGCCGCATCATGGTATTCATCTAAGATTGAGGATGAAAGTGGTTGAAAATCCTCAAAAGGATATGCATCACAATTCCCAATGGATAACTAAAAATTACCCTAAAAATGTTGTGACAGGTCATCGTCGGATGTATGGAACAAATATATAACCATGTCAACATTTGTCTTCCAAACATTTGAATCATATGCAAGTGGGGACCATTTTCCTAGAGATGATAATTCAGTCCCTTTTGCACAAGAACCACCCTCAATGCTGTAAATGGGGTCTCCACTAAAAATGAGATGACCAATGTCTCATCTACGTCTCTCAGTTTGTATGAAGGTGTATATATGCTCATAAAGCATATCCAAGGGTTATTTCATAGGACCATTAGTATGACTGAAAATAACAATCTCTTTGTCTTTATGTGCAGGAAGAAAAAAGGTATGGATGGCTTCAACTAGATCTTTAAATTCTTCTTCAATGAGACTAACTCCTTCAACTTCATGTGTAGGAGGAGAGAAAGGTTGGAAAACCTCACCTTCATCAATCAAGAGAAAATATAATGATGTATCAACATGTTCCACTTCATCAAAATTCTTCTTTCTTCTTATGGACATGCCCTTCCATTTCCTCTTCATCACAAGGGGCTTAATCCTTAATAGAAATCACCTTGTTTTCCTCTTTTCAAAAGTATATGTCACATCCTAGGGATCCTCTAATACTTATTTATTTCCAAATTCATGGAATAAAGTTTCATCAATATCTTTGAAAGGAATAAAAATCATCATGTTTTATTCTTGATGTGAAGGAGGAGAAAAGGCCTTGATGTATTCATCAAATGGAAGGGAAGATACAATCACCTCATCTTCATCGAATGTATCATCTAGATATTCAGCAAGAGAATACTCATCTTCATCTATTCATTCTTCATTTATTGTCTTGTCATACAGAGGAAAACCTTCTCTACAAAGAGCATCTTTGAGCCCTTGGAAAGTATCTTGCATATTCTAAGTGGATGGTTGGTAATGTGATGTAGACCCCCTACCTCTCCTAGTGTACTCTAACCTCTCGATCTAAGGATCGTTGAAATATGGAGTTGAATTAGCTCTCGGGATCTTACTAAACCCCTTGTTAATGTTGACAGGTCCTCCAATTTCCTGTACAGGTCCAAACACTGAACTTGCGGGATCTTACTAAGAGCCTTCTCCTTCGAAAAAAATTTGGGCCCCTAGCCCTGTTCCTCGGGCTAACTCCTCATATTACCAAATACTGCGACCAAAAACTAGTCAATAGCACGCTATTCCAGTGCCTCATGTTAGAAAAATAGGATCGCAAAGAAATAAAATAAAACAAATATGGAAATAAAGCACAAAAGATACACGATACAATAGAGACACAAATATACATGGTTCACCTAGTGTGGGCTACGTCCACCAGAGAAATTTCTAGGTCCTTCCTTTATTATTATCCAACAAATGAAGGGATACAACCTACAATGAACCCATTATTATCAACAAATGAAGGATACAACCTAATGAACCTGTTGTAATCTCCTCTTCTTTCTCTCACAGCTTCTCACTGTATCACAATATTCACAAATGATGCACAGGTGAAGCCACACACATTTCATAAAAGAGGGTTTCATTAAGGAAAAAACCTAAACATAGTCTCTTTGCCCACTTGTTCTATAATGAATTTGGTCCATTTACTATGAAATTGCCAAGAAATTTTTCCTTCAAATCTACTTTCTCAGACTCTCACAGCAAGTGAAACCTCCACTTCCCCCCCGCACTCCCCCGCATGAATGAGTGTACATTATTCTAGG
Organism: Picea sitchensis; assembly: GCA_010110895.2. NCBI lineage: Eukaryota > Viridiplantae > Streptophyta > Pinopsida > Pinales > Pinaceae > Picea > Picea sitchensis. The sequence goes on from SNQJ01S0204148.1 coordinate 9,539, forward strand.
GTGTAAAGTATTCATGGGGTATAAACATGGCTAAAAACAAAGACCTATAAATCAAGAAGATAATCAAGCTCCACAACCAACAATCTCCCACTTGGAGACTGATCTCAAAAACTCCACCATTGTTGTATATGATGCACTACGATCCTTCTTGGACCTGGAAAAATTCTCATCTTCATATTCATGCTTGAAGACTAACTGAAATTGAGCATGAACTCGGTTTCTCCCCGGTTACTTCCTTTGTTAACATGTCTGCAGGATTTGGGCTATTGTGTATCTTTTCCAACTTCAAATGTCCATCTTCCAAGAAAGATCATGTGAAATGGTACATGAATTGTATATTCTTAGTATTCGAATGGAAGGTTGATTTCTTTGCAAGATGAGTGGCACTCTCACTATCACAATACAACCTAATATTCTCCTGCTTCTTTCCCAATTCCTCCATAAACCTCTGTAACTAAATCATCTCTTTACTAGCCTTTGTAGCAGCAACATACTCTGCCTCTGTTTTTGAAAGTGAAACAACCTTTTGCAGTTTCAAAATCTAACTTATTTTTGTTCCACCTATAGTAAAAAAATACATTGTGGTGATCCTCCTGCTATCTTTAACACCCGCCATATCTGAATCAAAAAATCCATGTAGAACAGTGTCTGAAACTCCAAAACATAATGCATGAGTAGTATTACCTCTCAAATACCTAAGAATCCACTTTACTGCCTCCAAATGTTCTTTACTTGGATTGTTCATATACCTTCTCACAACGCCCACTGCATGTGCAATATCTGGTCGTGTGCAAACTATCACATATATCAAGCTACCAACTATTGATGAATAAGGGACCCTGGACATGTTTTCTATCTCTTCCTGTGTCTTGGGACACATTTCCTTAGTTAATTTGAAATGGCTTGCCAAAGGTGTACTAACTGATTTTCATTTTGCATTCTAAACCTCTCCAACACCGTCTCTATGTACTCACCCTGAGACAATGTCAATTTTCAATTTTCCCTGTCTCTTGTTATCCTCATACCAAGGATTTTCTTTGAAGAACACAAATCCTTCATTGTAAATGAATTAGATAATTTCTTCTTGAGAACATTTATATCCTACATATTAGACCATGCAACAAGCATGTCATCTACATACAATAGCAAGATAATATAGCTTCCATTTTCTAGACTTTTAAAATAAATACAGTGATCGGAATGGCATCTACTATAACCTTGTTCTGTCATAAACCTATCAAACTTCAAATACCATTGGATTAGTGATTTCTTTAGGACATACAATATCTTCTTCAACCTTCATAAAAAATTTCCCTTCCCTTTCACCTCATACCACTGTGGCTGCTACATATAAATCTCTTCCTCCAAATCCCCATAGAGAAAAGTTTTTTTTACATCTAGTTGTTCAAGATGAAAATATTCTACTTCCACAAGACTTAAAATAGTCCTAATTGAAGTCATTTTAACAACAGGATAAAATATTTCATCCAAATATATACCTTTCTTTTGTGCAAACCCCTTTACAACAACTCTAGCCTTGTACCACTTTTTTCCTCCATCTTCTTCCCTCAACTTGTAAACCCATTTATTCTGCAATGCTCTTTTTCCTATAGGCAATTGAACCAAGTCCCAGGTCTGGTTATTTACTAAGGATTCCATTTCCTCTTTCATTCCTTTCACCCACTTCTTTTTGGTGTCTACCTACATTGCCTCTTCGTAACCTTTTGGTTCACCAGAATCAGTCAACAATAAATAATACAATGAAGCAGAGTATCGTTCAGGGGGTATACTTAACTTGGTATATATTCTAACAACACTTGCAGGATTTTGAGGTACCTGCTACTCTTGTTGTTGTACTTTTTTATTTTTTGGTTCCTTTGGAATTTCGTTTTCAATGATCTCATCAAGCATTGTGTATTCTGGTTTTTCTTTTTCTCATTTCTTTCCCTCAAATTGATCTTTGTACGTGACCTTCTCATTGAATATTACATCTTTGGTCCTAATGATTTTGTTATTTTCATAATCTCATAAGGGATAACCAAATTCATTAACACTATATCCAATAAAGGTACACTTCTTGGATTTTACCTCAAGCTTTGTTCTATCTTATTTATCAATATGGGCAAATGATTCACAACCGAAAGTCTTCAAAAAGGAATAGTTTACCTTTTCACCTGTCCATGCCTCTTATGGAATTATACTATCCAAAGAGATTGAAGGTCATCTATTTATTAAGTAAACAACAATATCTACAAAATCTTCCCATAATTGTAAGAGAAAACTAGCATGCAATCTCATACTCCTTGCATGCTCCATGATTGTCATGTTTATCCTTTCTGACACACCATTTTATTGTGTTGTTCTTGGAACTATCTTCTCTCTATGAATCCCATGGTATGAACAATAATCATCAAACTCATTGCTACAATATTCACCTCCATTTTCTGATCTGCGACACTTCAGCCTTTTCCCTATCTCATTCTCAACCAAAGCTTTCCATTTCTTAAAAGTATCAAAAACATCATATTTTTGTTGAATGCAATAAACTCAAGTTTTTCTAGTTGCATCATCAATAAAAGAAACATAATAATGAGAGCCACCAAGAGATGATAACTGAGTTGGTCCCAATACATCTGTATGCACAAGATATAACATTTCACTCTTCTTTTCTTTTCTAACTCTGAGAAATATGACTCTCTTATGTTTTCCATAAACACAATGCTCACAGAAATCCAAATTAATTTGCTTAAGATCTGGAAACAAATTTCTTTTGTGAAGTATATGCATCCCCTTCTCACTCATGTGTCCAAGCCTATGATGCCATAGTGTTGTATCCACTCTTGTATAAGTTAAATGTATAGAAGAGTCAATATTACCAGTACAAAAATACAATGTACCTACCTTCTCCCCTTTTGCTATCACCAATGATCCTTTGGTGACCTTCCATACCTTATCTGTAAATATGGATATACAACCTTCACTTTCCAAATGTCTTGTTGAAATTACATTTTTCCTTAGATTTGGAACATGTCTTACCTCTTTCAAAAACCATTGGTTTCCATTTCTTTGTTGTATTTTTTCTTTTCCCATTCCAACAATTTTGCATTGTGCATCATCACCCAAATGAGCTTGTCCAAAATAACCTTGAATATAATATATAAAATGTTTCCTATAGGGTGTGGCATGAAATGAAGCCCCTGAATCTACTACCCAATACTCATAAATATTATCTATAGAAAGAATCAAAGAATCTTGTAACACATCACCTATTACATTGTCTTCATGATTTTTCTCCTGCTGTCCATCTCTTTGATTCTTTGGAGATTTGTAGTCTTTCTTCAGATGTTATTTCTTCCCACAATTCCATCACTCTATCTTTCCAAATATGGATTTGGATCTTCCCTTCCTAGAATTCCTGTGGTTCCCTGAGCCCTTTCCTTTATCCTTTTGTCTTCCCCTGTTCTCCATGTTCAATGCATTACCCGATGTCTCACCTGTGATTTTTCACCACATTTCCTCGCTAAGGATAACACCAACAACATCATCAAATTTTAAAGTATTTGAACCAGATATAGAGTTACTTATAGCCATGACCAATCCATTCCATCTTTCTAGCAATGAGCACAAGATTAGAAGATCCCTGACCCCATCATCAATGTCCACTTTTATAGAACTTAGTTGATTAGTAACTGTATTAAATTCATTTAAATGATCTGAAACAGACCCAACTTCTGACATCTTCATATTAAATAATCTCTTCATTAGAAATACCTTATTAGATGGCAAGGGTTTTTCATACATTGTATCCAATGCGTCCATCAGCTCCTTCATTGTCTTTTCTTTTGAAATATTGAAATCCATCGACGCTTCCAGGCTCAACTGTATCGTTCCAAGTGCCTTTCTGTCAATAACCTCCCATTCTTCTTCCTTCATGGTCATCGACTTCTTTTCTATTCCACCCAATGGAAAGAATAGATCCTTCTGATATAAATAATCTTCCATCTACATCTTCCATAGCTGGTAGTTTTGGTCATTAACTTTCTCAACCCTAAACTTTCCATCTTCCACCATTTCTCCCACTCGAACTAGGAACCCTCTTTTCCTGTGAGTTATCTTTCACTCTGATACCAGTTGTTAGAAAAAAAATATCGCGAAGAAATAAAATAAAACAAATGCATAAAGAAAGAAAAAAATATACACAATACAATAGAGACATAGATATACGTGGTTTACCCAGTGTGGGATATGCCCACCAAATAAATTTCCAAGTCCTTCCTTTATTATTATCCAACAAATGAAGGGATACAACCTACAACAAACCCATTGTAACTTCCTCTTCTTTCTCTCACAGTCTCCTTACTCAGAATACAATATTCGCAACGATACATAGTCGTAATACATTTCCCTCATAAAAGAGGGTTTCCTTCTAGGGAAAAAAACCCTAACATAACTTCTATCGTCAGATCTGCAACCTTATAATGAACAATCCATATTTACTATGAAATTACAATATACATTTACAAGGAAATTTTTCCTTCTGGGGCTTCGCCCCCGAACCCCCACAGGGGGTAACCCCCCCTGCACTCCCCCACGTGGATGAGTGTACATTATTCTAGGGTGTAAATTCTTCATGGAATATAAACATGGATGAAAAAAAATACCTATGAATGAAGAAGATAATCAGGCTCCACAACCAACACCTCTGTGATTTCTCCAAGCCCATTCTCTTTAAAAACAAAATTGAAACTGTCTTTCACCCCTTTTCCTCTGGCATAAAAAACATGTGACTAAGTGTTATGAACGAGTTCCAAGCCCAAAGGCACTAATTCAATGCCTTGACCTTCAACGATATACCTTTCCCCTAACTTCGTCGAAAACACAAAGTTTGCAAACTGCTGAAACAATGGGCAGTAAGATCAATGGTCCATAATAGGCATTGAGCTCGACGACTATAACTGGGTTGTTTTAGGATTTGGTGATCTATTTTTACTGCAACAACACATATGGAACCCACAATGTGTCGATCATTGAAAGACATATCATACGGCCCTGGTGCTTTCTAGATAAACGACCCAAATTCTTCTTGCGTGCCTCGGGCTTCAACGGTTTCTGATTGCGCCAACCCACACACAACAACCCAAAATACGTGGAGTGTCAAATTCTAAAAAGGATGATTGGACAGATTCGAGCCTTCACAGATCAACGACATATATTTCACCTCCTCACTTCAGGCTTCAACAATTTTCTTTGGTTTTCCAACAATACAACCCTTCGCATCTCCCAACGCTGAAACATCGAGTGATATTCTCATTTCTCCTCGTGTCCCTTCTTGATCGATGGTAGGATGCCTTCTATACTTCGTCGATTTTCCTCCCTATCTACACAATGACGAAAATATATTGAAGTGCCACGTCCCTAAACTCTGGGATCTTGCAGCAAGCTCCCCCTCCAATGGATGGTTGGGGTTGACTTCGGACTTTGGGACTTCGAAAAATATTTAACAAGTTTGCACTCAACTTTCTCCTGAGTGTCGGACCTCCAAATATACTGCCACCTATCCTTCCTTGGATCAACAACCCACACCACTTCAGGCCTTCGGGATTTGGTGATTTTCGTTACACCATACATTAAATCTCTCAGAGTGTCTACCCTCTAGAGTGTGGGAATTGTCAACACATATCTTCTCCAACTGACATCCCATATTACTTTTGGGCTCCGGGCTTCAAGAGTCCTAGCTGCTCCAACCTAATCTTATTATGAACCTCTGAACTAACGGAGGGTCTAACCTTCTACCACATTTCCACTTGATAAAAAGGTCCAAATTCTCTTCGGGCTCCTGGGACTTCGGGATCTTACACACCCCCTCGACCAATTATATCCCAAATCATTATACCTTTGGATGGGATATCTTATTGTAGTAGCTGAATTAATTTAACATCAATTAATACCACAAACCAAACAGTAACTTCTACTTGATTTCAGAAAATTCAATAATTCCTTTTAATTTAGCACATACGCATGTTAAACTTATCAACGAATATTAATTTTATAACAAAATAAAACAAATACGTAATTTTAAAATACTTTGGTCTGATGCTAATTCCCCCGTCAATCTGGTTGTCTGTTGTTGAACTGGATCAAACACTACCCAAACCTTGTCCCACCCTGCCAACTAGGACAGCTTCCTAGCTCCAAGATACCATATGGATATCCTGGCCCCCGTCCACAAAAACCCCAGCAAACCGGTGCCCCCTGTACTAATCCTCCCGACTACAGAACTCAAACTCTCCTCTCCCCAAATCCAAGAGAACCCTCCACAATAAAATCCCCCGTAGAATGATAATCCATGCCTTTGTAAACCTCCTCCCCTCATATCCCTCCTTCACTGCCTTTTCCTCATTTACTTCCTTACCTACACATTTATTACCTTATCCACTTATTAATGTTCCTTATCCATTTATTAATTCTCCTTATCCCCTCTTCTGTAAACCCTTAATTTAAACAATATAATTTATTAACCCTATTAAATTTATTACCCTATTCATTCAATGTGATAGGTAATTAATTTAATTAATTAATTAATCAAAATTATAACAATTAATTAACTAATAAATATTTAATTAATATTATTATGCAAATCTTTGTTTAGTTAAAACCATGTTAAGACAATTATTCACCTAATTAATTTTTCTTAATGATCCCTAAGCATATTTTCTACTAGGGTTGTTGCATACACCCACCCTTCAGGAAACTTCGTCTCGAAGTTAAGGTGTCTTATGGTACAAGGGAAAGAAACCTGGTTCACATATTCATAACAATTAACCAACATTATCAGTAAGTAAGTCAAGAAAACTCATGCATACTAGTGTATATGTACAAGAAATGCATGTGTATATAGTACATGCAAGTCTCATTCATGTACTAATAATCAAAACTACCATCCTTTAGTAATTTATGTATGCATCCAATCCAGTCAGCAAGACTAGTCTTTTATAAAAGACAACAAACCAATCAATTGTTTGAGAAATCCTTTAATTACTATTATCTAGTTCAACAAT
>SNQJ01S0204150.1:5497-16595 GCA_010110895.2 Picea sitchensis
GGTACTGCTGGCAGGACAAGTCTGGCCGAGAAGAAGAAAAGATGGGCCCTCAAGGGCCATGCTCAAGTCAATCTGCTCTCGTACTCCATGTCTAGGACCATGTGGGCCTCGAGACATGATCTCCTAGTTATCCCTAGATATCGTGGATAACAGGACTTAGCATGGATCTAAGCCTAGTGTCTAATGTATATTACCATTCTAAACATAATCCTAAAGTCTTATAGAAATGTGCTAAGTCCCCCTTGGGATTTTTTATTTTTTTCAGTTAATTAAAAAATTTCCACAAAACGAGAATTTTTAATTAAAAAACAAAGTTGTAATAAAAAAGTGGTACTAGGAGTGTTCATATGCCTTGGGGGTGCTCATTTTTGGACCTAGAGTACCCATATTACCTAGGTACCCACTTGGTCGAGTAAAATTAGTGATTTTAATCACTTCAAAATCAATTTTACTCAAAAAACACAAAAAAGTCAAATAAAATCAGCAAATCTATTTTTTGGGAAACATGTCTGGGACATGTTTTGAGTTGACTCATCTTTTATTTGAGTTAAAAAATGGTTGTTGACACATGTAAAGGCTTCATGGGTAAATAAGGCACATGTTTAATTGGTTTTTGGAGATGTCACCAAAGAGAGGTGCGCCCCTCTTGAGGAGAGGTGCGCCCCTCTTGAGGAGAGGTGCGCCCCTCTTGAGCAGAGGTGGTGCATTCCTAAAGATGGCTGCCCACTTCTTGAGAGGTGGCACCATCCCCATTCTTCATATCTCACATGTGGCAGATTAGAGGAGTTAGGGGAGAGGTGGCAGCCCAACCTCTCACACTTGGCTTCCCTTTCCTCTCCAAGTGGTGTGCACTCCCTCTACACTTGGTGCGCCCTCCTTCACTTGGTTTCTTCACCCTTCGCTATAAATCAAAGCATCCTCCCATTACAAACTAGTTGGAGTTTGGGAGCCGTGCTTGTGGTTGTATACTATTGTAATACTTTTAATTTGGAATAAAGAGACTTTGAAGGTCAAGAAGGTGTGTTATACATGTGTGTGGATGCTTGATGTCAATTTGTGCTTAATCTAGGAGGTAATATTTGCCTAATTTCTTCTTTGTATTTGTTATCTTGGCCTTTGAAAGGATGCTATCATCTAGTAGGATAGGATTTATCTAGCTTGTTGTTAATCCTATTGTTAATTTCAGCCAAGAAACCCTAATTAGAGCGCAAATTTCAGACCTCACTTAAGTGTGAGTGAAAGATCATGAAAAATACTAGAGAATTTTCCCTTATTTATACAGTACAAATGACCTTAAATTTACAAATTAGGTAAAAAATGTCGACATGGCCAGTTTACATGTAATATCTAGCTTTTACATAAAAATGACAAATTAAACCCTAAATCAAGCAGAAAAGGTGACGTCATGCCCTTTTAGGGTGACGTTGGGCCCCTCTGGTGAAACGTTGGCCTCCAGGAGCAAAACGTTAGGCCTCCCAAGGCCTCTGGATCAAACCACACGTGCCACTTGGCACACAACTACCTCCAAAGTGTCCATCAAACGTTGGGTGATGTCAAGGGTCACAGAGGTGACGTCATGGGCCTTCCAAGGCCAACATCATAGTGGGAGGGCAAGACCCCCCTGGGTCCAGGCTTGCCAGGTTGTCTCTAGTAGAACGTCCTCCTCTCTCCCCGGTGCAATCCTCTGACATGTGTCTGTCCCTGGCTAGGGTCTCAACATCCATCTGGTGGGATTTTATCCCTATGGAGGTCCAAACTAATCATCTCCCGATGTGTACCTATCCATCAGGTGTGGCCCTGCAACAACAATAAGTACACCCTCCATGGGCTCATAAGTCACATGGATCATAGCAATGTCAATCACGTCTAATAATCAAGTTATCTAAACATGTGCATAAAACCCTCCTTTCCCAGACAAGTGCTCAAAGACGTTATGCTATTCTACAATCCAGGTTTGGAGAGGGTGTCAGGAGGTCCTACTGGGCTAATTCTCATTGGACGTGGGATGTTTCCAGGTGAAGACAAATCCAGGACATGTAAGTGGATGAGGTGGTGTAAGGATGTTTGAGCAATGGGCACAGTGATGACAGGGGAATGTATGGCTTACCTGTGGGTGCCTCTGAAGAGGGTGAGTTGCACCTTGTCATGGATGCAAATGTTTCCAAGCCCATTCAATGCCTTTTACCTTTTATCTTACTGTTTTTTCTTTCAAGAGACTAGTTAGGGGACACTGCCCTAGCATGGTGACCAAGAGTGACAATGTTACCCACAAGCATTTCATGGAGATGAGAAGGTTGGCTCGTGATGAGACCCCCTATCCTCCAACTAGGTCTTGATTTTGTTATTTTATGGGTCCCTCCATTTCTTGTTGAGAAACCTTTTATTGCTTTCTCGGGGATCCCTAGGCGAAGCATCTGAAGGTTTTGTTCTTTTGGCTTTTATCTTTTGCCATCTACTTTTACCCTCTGGGCCTTTAGCCCCTTCTTCCCATGAGGCAAGGTACAACCCTTTGCTAGCTTGGCAAACCCAATGCTCGAACCAGTGTAGGGGATGGATGAGAGAGAAAATGATGAAAAGTGATAAGTATGGTGGGAATGGATGATGTCCTTTCATAAACCCACCCAGTGGAAATTCAAATCCTAAGAGAACCAACTTGCTAGGGCATCCTGTCATTCCCCCTCAGGTGTGGACAAGTGGAAAGGAATAAATTCCAAGCACACGTCAGAAGAAAAAATAATTAAATGCACATATTCAAATGTTTTGAGAATCAGAATGACACATACCATGATACCCGGACTCATTACCTCATGGAGCAACACCCACTGCTGCTGAAGGACCAGGTCAATGGGATAGATGATGTTGTTGCTGACAAGGTGGAGGCATTGAAGAAGAAAGATGGGCCCTCCATGGCTAGGCTCAAGTCAATATGGCTCTCGGTACTCCATGTCTAGGCCCGTGGGCCTCGAGACATAATCTCCTTAGTTATCCCGATGCTAGGGGATAACAGGGCTAATGGAGTCACTTTTGCAGCAGCAATCTTGAAGAAAACAAATGATAATATGTGAACTAGAGACTAGAGGGAGAATGTTTGAGGTGTTGGTAACCCAAGGCCTCAATCATCAAACCCTAGAAGGAAAACGACTACTAGGAAGTAGGTAACCCTAGGCCCTAGTGATTTTCCTTCTTCTTTAGCTCAAGCTTGGGATAAACAAAAGCTTGATGAAGCAAGGGTGTTAGAGTGCTACAATGGTAGGGCTCTAGCACATGCTTCAATGGATAGGATTTCTAGCAAAATCTAGTAGGTGGATAGCTATTGAGATAAGGACAATAACATGTGCTTAATCTCATAAGGTTTTATACTAGCAATTTCATGATCTTAGTAAATGCAAAGTAAAGATACTATGACCATTCAAAAGAAAGAAGAATTGCATAATTTCACTTACATTCACCAAGAATAATCTAGAAAATGCCCTAGTTGAAGACTTTCCACCAAGAAAATGCCAAAATACACCAAGACAAGCCTCCTCCAAGAGTTGTGCACCACTTAATTTCAACAAATAAGCCTTAAAGAGGCTGAATTTCAGACCTCACTTGTGTGAGTGAAAGAATGATGAAAAAATACAAGGGATTAATCCCTTATTTATACAATCCAAATGACCTTTAATTACAAAATTAGGTCAAAAAGGTCGACATGGCGAGTTACATCAAATATCCAGTTTTTTACATAAATTTGACAAATTAAACCCTAAAACATGTAAAAGAGGTGACATCATGCCCTTCTAGGGTGACGTTGGGCCTCCTAGGTGAGACGTTGGCCTCCAGGAGCAAAATGTTAGGCCTTCCAAGGCCTCTGGATCGCCACACGTGCCACTTGGCACACAACTGCCTCCATCATGTCCATCTGACGATGGGTGACGTCAAGGGTCACAGAGGTGACGTCATGGGCCTTCCAAGGCCAATGTTCAAGGGTAAAGGCAAGACCCCCTTGGGTCCAGGCCTGCTAAGCTGTCTCTGGTGGAATGTCCTCCTCTCTCTCCGGTGCAAGCCTCTGGTATATGTTTGCCCCTGGTTGGGGTCTCAACATCCATCTGGTGGGCTTTTAGCCCTATGGAGGTTCGAGCTAATCATCTCCCTATATCTACCTATCTGTCAGGCATGGTCCTGCAACAACAAGAAGTACACCCTCCATGGGCTCATAAGTCACAGGGATCATAGCAATGTCAATCACATCTAATAATAAAGTTACCCAAACATGTGCATAAAACCCCCCCTTTCCCAGACAAGTGCTCAAAGACGTTATGCTATTCTACAAGCCAGGTTTGGAGAGGGTTCCAGGACATCCTATTGGGCCAATTCTCCTCAGGTGTGGGGTGTTTCCAGGTGAAGACCAATCTAGGTCATGTAAGTGCACGAGATGGTGTGGGGGATGTTTGGGCAAGGGGTGCAGTGATGACAGGGAAATGTAGGGCTTACATGTGGGTTCCTTTGAAGAGGGTGAGATGCACCTTGTCATGGATGCAATTGTTTCCTAGCCCATTCAATGCCTTTTTACTTTTTATCTTATTGTTTTTTTCTTTCAAGAGAATAGCTGGGGGACATTGCCCTGGCGTGGTGACCAGTGGTGACAGCGTTACCCACAAGCATTTCATGGAGATAAGAAGGTTTGTTCGTGATGAGACCCCCTTTCTCTTGGCTATGCCACCAAGAGACACTACCCTGGTGTGGTGACCAGATGAATAGTAGTGTCATACGGCTACACGCCCATGGACCTAATAGGTTGACTCGTGATGAGACACCCTATCCACCAACCAGGTCTTGAGTTTTATCTTTTTATGGGTCCCCCCTTTTTCTTGCTGAGAAGCCTTTTATTGCTTTCTCGGGGATCCCTAGGCGAAGCATCTCAAGGTTTAATCTTTTTACTTTTATCATTTGCCAGCTACTTTTACCCTCTGGGCCTTTAGCCCCTTCTTCCCACAAGGCAAGGTACAACCCTTTACTAGCTTGGCAAACCCAATGCCTAAACCAATGTAGAGGATAGATGATGAAAAGTGATAAGTATGGTGGGAATCAACTTGCTAGTTCCTTCTGTCATCCCCCCCAGGTATGGACAAGTCAAAAGGCATAAATTCCAAGCACACATCATGAAGCAAAAGAGAATTAAATGCACATATTCAAATGTTTTGAGAATCAAAGTGACACATACCATGATACCCAGACTCATTACCTCATGGAGCAAGACCCACTGCTACTATAGAACCAGGCCGTTGGGATGGATGTTGTTGCTGCTTGACAGAATGGAGGCACTGAAAAAGAAGGATGGGCCCTCCAGGGCCAAGCTCAAGTCAATATGGCTCTCGGTACTCCATGTCTAGAACCTGTGGGCCTCGAGACATAATCTCCTTAGTTATCCCTAGGATAGGGGATAACAAGACACACCAAGTGTATTGAATATTTCTTCCACGTCACCCAGGTGTGTATAAAGGCGGCAATAGGCCTTGTTATTGCACAATCTATAGTTTGGGAAAATCTCAACCCAAACCACAAAGGTGTGACAATTAAGGGAGTATTACCCACTGTCACCTTAGATAAACACTCCCCTCAGTTTAGTGATGATGAAATCACAAGGGGGGAATCCCGGGTGACCCTAGGGGGAATTGAGATGGAAAGTGATAAGATATGAGAGGTGCCCCTGTAGGTCAAGGTCAAATGTGGATATGAAGCTTGGGAAAAAGTCTCATGAGAGGGTAATTGGTTGTCAAAGATGATGTACCTGCAAAACAATGTTAGCCCTGCCCGGAACAAGACAAAATATGATAATAGAAGCCTCAAATCAATGGGGATACAGCAAGTAATCTTTCTATTCCAAATTGCAGCAGTATGGAAATAAATATATCAGCAACAAATGATAATAAGAGCTGCAAATTTAACCACCAAAATCAAGTACAAGATGTTAGAAACAAAGCTAGCAATGACTAGTTAAACTTCCAACAATTAGGACAAGACTTTGATGGTGTTTAGAAGGTTGTTGATTAGTGTTATCAGCAAGATTTATAACATCCTTATGGCTGTATCAAACAATTGCTACAGCAGCAAATTTTAGCCACCAAAATTGACAAGCAATCCAACCAAAAGATAGCTAACAACTAGTAGACTAATTATAGCAGCTTGCAAGTAAAGTTTAGTGGTAGAATAGTGAGTAAACCAAGAGATAAAGATGAGTTTGCAGCATCCCTATTGGCTATAGCATAAATTTATGAAAACAAAGAGAATCACTTGGCCAACCAAGACACCCCTAGGGCATAAGTTAGCTTGTAGAATGTAGAATTAGATGCAACTTAAACAATTGCAATATCTCAAAAATTCACGTATACTAATACATGAATATACAATCTCCAATGCAAGTAGATTAGTGCCTTATCAAATGGGTTATGGAGTCTCTTGTGTATGAGATAGGGTTTGTTACTTCTTTAGGCGTGTAAGCCTTTTTACTCCCTAGAGGAAACCAACCTTAGCAAGGTAAATCTACAATGGTGTAAGCCATTTTACTCCTTGTAGCAGCCTTTGCAAAATAGTTTTTTCAATGACAATAAGGATAGATCTTGATGGAGGGTGTATTCCCTTATACCCCTCCAAATATTTAAACAAATTAACCTTGAAACAAGAAGAAACAACACAATATGTAGAAAATTCCTTACCAATTTCAATAGATAACATGAAAATTCTTTATCAAGAATATTCCATCACAATTGCAAAAAGACAAGCACCAAGAGATAGCACCTTAGCCTTTTCCTCCAATAGACAAGTCAATCATCCACAAAGCATCAAGAGAGAGATAGAACGAATTACCCAAGTAGGGAAAAAATTTCAGCCAAAATGTATGTAATTCTCAAATGAGAGTTATGATAAACTGAAATGAGAGTGATCTCTATTTATATGAGATCTCTCTAAACAATTGGTCCACATAAGTTTGTCCACTTTCATAATTTGAGGAGTCCGACCTCACAAATTTTCCTTTACAACTTTAAAATGCAAAATACATAAAGTAATTTTCCCTTTAGGGATGATGTCATGCCCTAGAAGGGTGACGTAGGCCTTCAAAATGAGACATCTGCCTCCTGATGAATATCGTTGGGCCTCCAAAAGCCATGTGCCTTGCCGTCAAGTTCTCTAGTGCATTCCATGTGTCTCTCTCTCCATCAAACCACATCACATCACCATCAAACCATGAAAACCCCATCAAAAACCCTAGCCCCCATGTGACGTCTACGGCATAGAAGGTGACGTTTTAGGCCTCCAAAGGCCAACGTTGAGGTGTAAGGGGCCACAAAGTGATCATCTCATGGTATCCAAGTGCCTCCAAAGGCAACATTCATCCTCTCAAATGTCCAATAAGAGGGGGCACATCATCCTACCTGTGGGCTTCATGCCCCTATGAAGATCCAAGGAATCTTATGCCTCCATGAACAAGCTTTCACCTAGAAAGGCCCTGAAAAGAAAAACAAGTACGCCCTCTGAGGGTCCACAAGTCACAAGTATCATGCCAAGTAAGCCATATTTAATAAAAGAACCACCCAAAATGTGCATCAAATCCCCCCTTTTCAAAATAAACAAATGCTCAAATACCTTATACAACTTTCCAAATTTAAATATGGGAGGGTTGTCATGGTGCCCTATTGGGTAGATCAATCCCCAAGTCAAGGGGTGTTTCCCAAGAGGAACTTCTCTAAGTCATGTAGAAGAGTATGAGGTGGATGGGGGTGTGACTTTTGGGCATGGGGTTTCTTGACATACAAGGGCTCATATTGTCTCATTTATGAGTGCCTTTGTAGAGGGTGTGATGCATCCTCGTTTTCAATGCAACCTTTTTCCAAGCCCTTTATTTTCCATTAATTGATTAAGGTCCGAACATTGAGTACTGTTATCCACCAGTTTGCACTAGCTGAATTGAAGATGAACCGCCAAATACTTAGCAGACAGATGCTTAGAGTTTAGAGATCAGAGTTCAGCCGGTCTTTCAAAACACCACCTTTTTTTCCGCATTTCCATCATTGTAATAAAGACCTAAGTATGAAATATTGTGAAAGGCTATTGGCCACCTAAGACCTAGGTACGAGCATGTACTCTAGAGTGTTTTTTTTTCACTTGTTAACTATTTTTTGCCTGCCTTTGTGGGCGATTAATAATTTCTAAGTTTTTTCACTCAAGAGACTGACTCCAACGCTGGAGTATGTGCTGGTGGTTAGGCCTTGGCATGGTATAACCAATGCCTAGTGTCTAAATGTATATGAGTTCATACTAGGTGATATTAATTGAGTCATATGGAAGTTGCGGCTAGATTTGATAGGTTTTTTTTAATGTTTTAGAGAAATAATAAAATTCCCGCAAAAATGAAATTTTTTAATTGTAAGTCAATAAGTTGTAAAAATATGGCATCAAACATTGTCAGATGCCATATTTATGGTCGTTTTCCAGTCCAGAGTACAATGTAAACCCCTATTTCGCTTCTTTCGAGACAAAAAAGTGATTATTATCACTAAAACTTGAAAT
The DNA here is from genome assembly GCA_010110895.2 of Picea sitchensis. NCBI lineage: Eukaryota > Viridiplantae > Streptophyta > Pinopsida > Pinales > Pinaceae > Picea > Picea sitchensis. The sequence goes on from SNQJ01S0204150.1 coordinate 14,045, forward strand.
TTACTCTAAAAATACGGAAAAGGGGTAATTTAATTAAATCCCTATTTTTTAGGGAAACTGGGGAACATGTTGGAAACATGTTTTTTCCTTGTCCCCAGTTGACTGAAGGCTTAGGCAAGTTTAGCAAAGGGTAAGGCGACTTCACTAAGAGTGACGTAAACATGGAGGAGATCCCAATAAAGGGACTCGACCCCACTTGCACAGTTGGCGCATTTATGAGGCGTGGCGCACATCCCAAGGCAGCCACACGCACTCCCACTCCCACTCACACTCACTTCACTCCCCCATCACCCTACTTCACTACCCTTCACCTCCCATCCACTCCACACTTCTCCCAACTCACTGCATGCGCCACTCCCCTTAACCTTGTGCATCTCCTCTTAGACTTGCGCATTCCTTCTTTGGAGTTGTCACCCCTTTTGCTATATAAGCAAGGCTACCCGTCCCATTGTTTAGGTTGGAGTTTGGGCAAGTTTGTACATCATTTTTGTAATTTTCTCATGCTATTGGAATAAAAAAAAGACTTTGGAGGTCATTTATGGTGTGTGGTGCTCATGTGTGGATGAATGTTGGACCTATTTGAGGTGATGTTACATTGATTCACTGCATGTATTTATTGTTTACTTGGATAATCATACGGATACTGTTATCTTATTGGAGTGGGTTCTTTAGTTTGTTTACTTCTTAATCCACTTGTTTATCTATATTGAATGCTTACATTGCATGTCTTGTTTTTGTTTAAACTAATGTGCAATTGAGGTTTTCCGTGTAGGAAACACCAAGTCTATAGGTATTTGCAGGTGTTCTTTGTTGCATGCAGGATCCCGTTCTTGGAGAGGCAAAGGAGTTAGGTTGCATCTAGTGTTTGTCCAAGAAGTTCAAAAAAGAAGACATTCTCCCACTTCCTCACACCAAAGGGACCCCATAGCCCAAGTGTTCCATGTTCAAGCAAAAGCTCCGGAAAAATCATAAATATTCTTCTTCGTTTCTCTTTCTTTGATTGCATATTAATTAGATCTATTTTAAAAGTTAAATTTGAGTATCTAATGTTGCATGCTTAAAGTTCCTAAATCTAGTTGCAATCTTTTCTAACTAAAGGAGTAGATCTAGGCTAGTTTCCTTGCAATTTTCTAGGTTCTTTTCATCTAAATATTAAACTAGATAGTTGTTTTGTTTCGCGTTGTAAATCAAGCTAGTTAGTTGTCTTATGTTTGTTGTTTTAGGAAAACAAACAGAAAACAACTAAAAGATCTTAGTTTAGGTTCTTTCAAAGTGTCGAAAAGTCTCTAAAAAATGTCCTTTTGCCTTAGAAAAATTTCAGAAAATTTTGAATAAATTTTCCAAGTTTTAGTTTAGTCCTTTAGATTGTTTCCCATCATCTTCTAAAAAAAGATAGTTGTTTGTCTTATCCTTGCAATTTTCTAGGTTCTTTTCATCTAAATCTTAAACTAGATAGTTGTTTTGTTTCGCATTGTAAATCAAGCTAGTTAGTTGTCTTATGCTTGTTGTTTTAGGACATAAAACAGAAAACAACTAAAAGATCTTAGTTTAGGTTCTTTCAAAGTGTTGAAAAGTCTCTAAAAATTGTCCTTTTGCCTTGGAAAAATTTCAGAAAATTTTGAATAAATTTTCCAAGTTTTAGTTTAGTCCTTTAGATTGTTTCCCATCATCTTCTAAATCAAGATAGTTGTTTGTCTTATCCTTGAAATTTTCTAGGTTCTTTTCATCTAAATCTTAAAATAGATAATTGTTTTGTTTCGCATTGTAAATCAAGCTAGTTAGTTGTCTTATGCTTGCTGTTTTAGGACAGCAAACAAAAAACAACTAAAAGATCTTAGTTTAGGTTCTTTCAAAGTGTCGAAAAGTCTTTAAAAATTGTCCTCTTGCCTTAGAAAATTTTCAGAAAATTTTGAATAAATTTTCCAAGTTTTAGTTTAGTCCTTTAGATTGTTTCCCATCATCTTCTAACCATTTTACTTGTTGGTTTCTAGCAGGTCCATCCAAAAGCAAGGGGAGATTCCGTCGATTTTTGGTGAAATCAAGGCTTTCGGAGCATCTGGGGGCTTCGTACTTCATCAAAGAAGATTTTTTTGTTCTAAGTTTCTTGTAATCCTTAATATCCAAAGCTTATAAAGATCCAAAATTTCTAAAAGAGAAGATAAAAGAGAACTTAGTTCTCGTTGTAATAGGTTTAATAAAAGCGGACCCTTTTGAGCCTAGTTTCTCCATCCCCATTAGGGGGATTTGTGTGTCGTGGTTTGGCTTTACTTTCTTTCTATGCAAATTTCATCGTTTGATCTTAAACACACATACAAGCATAAGCAAATCTAACACACATAACATTCACATTTCACATGCATGTTTAAAAATTTTACTTTCAATCTTTATGCATAATTAGTTTAGAGCTTGTTGTTGAAATAATGTAACTGCAAAGAGTATTCTTATTATTATTGATATTTTATTCATAGGATCAATCCCCATTGTGGATTGATCATGTCGGATATTGTAATAGGACCAAATCCCCTTTTGCGGATTGGTCAAAAGACAATTG
>SNQJ01S0204151.1:0-16595 GCA_010110895.2 Picea sitchensis
AATAGAAGGATGTGTTTTTCCAAGGGAGACAAATTGTCTTTCCATAAAAGGAAAATATATTTCCTGTCCTCTTTTTGGGGTATTTTTTATTTTTTTGTCTTTTTCAATATTTTTAAACAGTTTGAAAAAGAATAAAATAATGCTACATTACAAAGGAGGAAAGAGTGTCGCAAGCATACTAGTTCCAACCGCAAGGAACATACTAATTCTCATAGCAAGGAGACATGTGCATGAAAAGGACACTCGGGGAAAATTCCTCCATGGGTCAAGGTGCCAGGTCACAGAGGCAAAGTGCTACATGGCTTGTGTATAAGGCATGCTTCAAAGGTTCAATTGAGAGAAACATGGATCCGACATTAGGCTAAAGATGCATATATTCAAATATGATAAGCAAGACACAATGAAACCCCGTTCGTTGTATTTTTCATGAGCCCGAAGAAGGTAGGATCGGTGTTTTTTTCACATTTAGAGAGTCTGAAAAAATGTAAAAGAAGACTCCATTGCGGTACCTTTTTCAAAAATAGTCTATTCGGTTCTAAAAAGGGATAAAATAACACCGAAAAGATGTCTATTAAGAACCATTTTAATGAGTGTGACACAGACAAGATCACTCGACAATCTTCTCAATTTTAAGTAGTCTAAAAAGAGATTAACTATGGACTCCGTATAGTATGTTATTTTGGACCAATTAATGAGTGTGATGGAACAAGGTCACTTGGCGATCTTTTCAATTTTAAGGAGTCTAAAAAGAGCTTAACTATGGACTCTGTGGGGGTTCATTTTTCATAAATTTAGCCCCTTGGGCCCCAAAAAGGGTTAAACTTATAGTTGAGAATACTCTTCTAGAAAACCAGAGTTCATAGAGTACACCTTTGTTCATACAATTGACCATCTAGAATGAAAAAGGGGTAAACTACCGCCGGATAGACATGCCTTCAAAATTTAGTTTGGCAAGCATGAAGGACAACAAGATCGCTCGACAATCTTTTCATGTTTAAAGAGACTGAAAAGGGCTTAAAAGAAGACTCTTTTTCCGGGAGTCTCGAGGGTGAGGCCAAGAGTGATGACACATCAAACATATGAGGCTCAATCTCATAATCAGAATAAGGCTAACAAGGGCTCCCGATCCCAAAGTAGGCATGGACGCCAAAATGCAACCAGGATCTACCTAGGGCATCCATGTAAAGGTAGGCTCTACCACTTTACCAAGACACTTCTCAATCAACAATGATGGTTATGTATCATAGTTCAGTGGGATCGACCCTATGTCAGAGAGAAAAAGACAACGAGATGTAGAAAGTGGAGGTGGAATCCTAACTTAAATGCAAAATGTTGGAAAAAATGACTTTTGCCAAAGGATCTTTAAAAGTGACCCATCTCCAAAAAAAAATTCCAAACCAAAAGTAAAGTGTATCGTAACATCCAATGAGAAACTGGAGAACCATACTAGATGATTTTCAAGCTAGAAAAAATGACAAAAGGATTCAAAAAATTGGCAAAAAAGGCCAAGAAAGTCTAAAAAATTCTATAAATAGAAGATGACAACTCATTTTCACCATTGCAAATTGAGAATTAATCAAAAAGCTAAAAATACCCCTTTGCTACAAAATTTGATTCTGGGAGATTCAAAGGACGAAATGAACTTCCGCTCAAACCAAGTAAGTACAAATCAACCCCTCTTGCATTTCTATACTTCCTGTATGCATTTATTTTAGCTTTTTTTGGGCGGGAAGCCTCCTAAAAAAGGGTGGCCCTACGTGTATGCGGGTTTTCCAAGGAAATATCGTGTATTCCCTTAGGCAGAAAATAATTTGGCCATGTGCATACGCGACTGTGTCCAAGACAGCCCATGAACACCCTCAATAACATAGAAAAAATAAAAAAAAAGAGTTAACTCTCCCTTTGAACTTGTCATTTGACAGGATGTATGTCCACTGGAGAGAGAGGGAGCATGATGACATTGATATTTTGGTCGAAGAGGACCCTATTGTTGTCATCGAATTGAAACAATGTGGGTTATGTAAGTTCTTCCAGTGTCCACTCATGAGGGCACAACCCAGACTGTTGAATGCCTTCATGGACTATTGAGACCCCGACGATGAGGCATTTATGCTCGAGGGACAGTCATTGAATCCAACGACTAAGGATATTTACTTTCTGACTGACCTATCAAGGAGAGGGGAACCAGTCAACTTATGTTTTTTTCCCCCTGGGCCTCATAACATCGCCTTGTTGATCGAACTACATTGCAAGGCCGACACTGAGAAGATCACAAACCTATAATTGAAAGTGATAGTTTTACTCATTGGGTGGATCACTGGATTTGCAGCCTTACATCAAGCCTCTCGAGTGCACATGTATTGTGTGGTGCAGTGCTTAAATGCATGAGTGTTCAACTGGAGCATGACCATGCTTGACTGCATGAAGAGACAACTTACAGAGTGTCGTAGGAGAAGTAACAAAAACTTCGGGTTTGGTACCATATTATGCTCATTCTTCTTTGAGAGGGTACCCATAATGATTCCACGAGAGACAGTACGGGGGCATGTGACCTCTTTCTCAATAGTGTGTATGTGGACGACATTGTTGTTGTGATAGGGGGGAGAAAGGATCATAGAGGCCTTTTCCGACACATTCTTTGATTGGTGGGAATGGTAGATTCTGACAATAGAGGACTACCCCTATGCCCAGATCAAATTTTCTAGGGATCTGGATATTCCCGTACCTCCTGGAGAAGAGAAAGAAGAGATAGGTATGTTTGTTTTTAAAGTTATTTTATTTTTAATTTATTTTTATATATATCATTTTAATGTGTACCAGAGTACATGACAACTATGTATCTGTTATGTACAAATGTGGTACCAGTGTGTCCAACAGACTTCTCGAGGACCAGGCGATGTCCTTGACTAGAGGTAGTACCAGTCGCAGCCATCAGACCAACAACAGCAACAGGGGGACCTCTATCCAGAGAGGTTGAGAGAGTTTTGATATGTGTGGAGCATAACCTCACTGTGCTCACTCGTGTAGTCCCCATGGCCGAGATCAAGGATCTCCTGCCATCGATGTAGCCTCACAAAGTTGGGGTGCCACGGACCTGGGTCCAACTCTTCCAACATTTGGAGAACATCGTTGTTCACTATGGTAAGGCCAAAAGCCCCCCTACTTAGATTAGGATGGACCATTTACATGCTGAGGGCACTCTTTGTATATTTTTGAGGGAATAAGCTCCATGGTGTATATTGGATTTATATTTTTGAGTCGTTCGCACCCACCTATGTACTCTGAGACTTTTGATATATATATATATATATATATGCGTATTAACATCTTTTTATGTGTGTGCAATATGCCAATCTAATACTTGATTAGCTAGAGTATCTGTCATTTGATTTAATCTCCTAGGAACATGGATATACGTAATGTAATCAAAGCAACATTCTAAGAGACGTACCCTAAGAAATCGTCAGTGTAAAGTTGGATCATAGATGTGGTAAACCCCATTTAACTGGGACACAACCAGATTTGCATCTATGTATACCCGGAGGTGAGAGATACCATGCGAAAAAGCATCACAAAGTAACTCTATCATTGCATTGTACTCAATGACATTGTTTGTGGCATCACCTAGATAGATACCTACAGAAGATAGAAACTAGCCGTCAGGCATGAAGATCACCCAAGATGAGGAAGGAAGCCTCTAAGTGTGTTGGATAGCGTCGTCTGCGAACCCAAACAATACCTTTGATTCACTTGACATCTGCCACAATGAAAAAGACGACATAAATAAAGACACATCCATAAAACAAAAAGAAAAAAAAACTAACTATATAATAACTATACATATGTACAAGAAGTCACCCAAGGTGACCCACCTATGAGTAATACTTCTTGAGGTAGAGCCCATTTCTAGGCTCAAAATCAACCAGATGATATGCACCCTTATTTAGTACCTCCTTCATGATGAAAGGTTTGAACCACATGGGTTTGAACTTGCTTGCCCCCAGGGGATCCTTATGTTGGTCATAGACTAGGACAAGGTCGCCTTCGGAGAAAATCCGAGGACGAACATATCGATCATACTGAAAATTGACTCATTTCTTATGAGCCTCATTAGCCAAGGCTGCATCACGACGTTTCTCATCTAGTTTCTTGAGATATAATAAGCGTTCCTCAAGTGGTGAAGTGTCTGGAAATAACTGTACTGCCAACTTTAGAGATAGGATCTTGAATTATATTGGAAAGACTACTTCCAGCTCATAAACGAGTTTAAATGGTGAGAAACTAGTGGTAGTCTTTACAGACGTTCGTTGGGCTCACAATGTCGAGTACAACATCAAATGTCAATTTAACTTGGCAGAATTGATCATTCATTGCAGAATAGTCTTGAGATACTTATTCAAAGCTTCCACCTGGCCATTTTCTTGTGGGTAGTAGGGTGATGAATTCTCTTTCCTCAACCCAAGCTTTGATGTTAAATCATACATCATTTTGTTCTGAAAGTGACTACCATGGTCAGTGACAATCTCCCTCGGGATGTCAAACCTTGCTATTATCTGATTGAAAATAAAGAGAGTTGTTGTCTCTCCATCATTATTAAATGTTGGCATAGCCTCGACCCACTTTGTGAAGTATTATACCACTACGATTATATAATGGTGCCCCGTAGCTGAAGTCGGGTGGCATGTAGTGAAATCAATCCCCCACTTGGTGAAGGGACCAACAGTAATTACGGGAAGCATGGGAGCGGGGTGTGCCCTCATCTTCCAAGAGAAGATCTAACATGGGTGGCACTTCTTGACCAATTCAACGCAATATTTGATTAATATCGGCCAAAAGTAACTGGCTCGGAGAATATTTTGGGTTGTTTCCAACCCAGAAAAATGACCACCACATGCTCTAGTGTGGCATTCATTAAGAATGAGTTCCACTTATTCATGAATGAGGCATCGACCAAGTATGCAATCTACACCTCGATGATACAAAGTGTCATCAAGTATGAGATAGTTTTTGGCCTGATGGCGTATACGCCAATGCTGATCATGAGAGGCAGAGGTAGGGAACTTTGAAGTCTAGATATAGACTAGTATATCTCCATACCAAGGGTCCAAAGATGAAATCAGAAAAATATCTCCTTTAATCGATGATTCTTCAGGCATAACATCACCTGATTTGACCAGAAGTTCTGAGATAAGTTCCGCAAAGACCAATGAATTTTTGGATTTCATGGAAACAAAATCCAAGTCAAACTCTAGGAGGATAATGATCCATCTATTAATCTTTCCACTGATGACGCATCGTGTCAACACATACTGAAAGGGATTCACAACGGCATTGACGGTGGTATTACAAAGAAAAATATAATGATGGAACCACTAGACATCATGTATTTCTGCCAAAGTAGGCTTCTCAACATGGGAGTAGTTGATTTATGGTCCAACTAGGCCTCGACTCAGGTAATAAATCAGGTTCTCTTTGAGAAGATCATCCTCTTGAACCAAGACCATATCGATGGTCGAATTTGTGATGACCAAGTACAATAAGAAGTCTTTATTATAATTAAGAGGTCGGAGTAGAGGGGAAGATGTGAGGGAACATTTCAACACTTCGAAAGAGGGATGAGTGGCTTTGTCCCAATGGAAAGGGACTCCCTTCTTTAGTAAATACATGAACCCTTTAGTGATTTCGGCATATTTTGCGATAAAACACCGAAGAAATTTCTCTTTACCGTGTAAGCTTTGAAGATGAGGGACTATGCACGGGAGAGGAAATTGAACTATCGCCTCAACCTTTAGAGGATCGACCATGATCCATGTTGTCAAAACTATGAAACCTAGTATATGAATCGATGTCACATAGAAACTGCACTTGTTTGGATTCAAGAGAATCTGATAGTAGCGACATCGCCCAATGATTATTCGGAGGTGCGTGGGATGATCATCTCTCTTACGAGATCATGATGCTAAGTCATCGAGATAAGACTTGACTATATGTCTTAGGTCATGAAAATAAAAAGACATGGCCCGCTGAAAAGTGGCTCCAACATTCTTGAGGCTGAAAGGCATCTTCGATAAGAAAATGTACCCCATGGACAGATAAAATTTGTTTTATACTAGTCTTCGGGATTAATATGTATTTGATTGTATCCTAAAAAACTATCCATGAAAGAAAAGATCTCACATCCTGCACACTCATCGAAAATATGGTTAATGAACGGGGTCGAGAAATTATCCTTTGGACATGCCTTATTCAAATTACGGAAGTTGATACATACGCGAATCATTCCCTGCTTTGAGTCAACTAAATAGGGTAGATGAAACTGACTTTGAGAAGTTTCTCTACTTAAGCCTTAATAACTGTTGCTTTTCGAGGATTAACTGGATGAAGCTTCTGTCAGACCGGCTTGGCGTCAAGATAAGTCGTTATTCGATTCTTGAATCAATGCCTGGAATTTCCTCGTAAGACCAAGAAAAAACATCGTGAAATTCCTTAAATAAATTTTTATAGATATCAATCTCCTCGGGGGAGCACTCCGCTCTGACGAAGACATTCTCCATGATGTTAGGGGTTCTAGATATGTTAATAGGTGTCGTTTCAATGATGGTTTCCATATTACACTCGGCATAAACTGCATGCGTAGCCAGAGGATTAACAAGACACGACCTATCTCTAGTCATAGTCAACACAAATTCTCCCACCTCTATTCTTCTGAAATCTGGGAGGAAATAAGATCTGTGGCAGAGATCATCCCAAGGTCTGTCCAGACTTGTCAATGCCTCTAAAATTTTCTCATCAGAGGGCAAGACGAAGTCTAAAGAATCTATAGTGGCGAGGGAACCTTGAGCCTAGATAGGTTTGAGAACTGGATCTAACTCTTGTGTGGGAGTCAGATCGGGGTCGAATGAACCTTGTTGGACAATAGAGTACACAAATTCTATTGAGGACAAGGGCATGGACATGCCAGGATGCCCTATCCCTTACATCGGATCCGATGGGGAAGGAAGATTCTACAGATCGTTAAAGTAAGTCGTATGAAATGACGACGCTTGAAAATTTCAGCCCTAGGATGGTCTAGGACAACTGATATCATCTTGACATTTCCAGAAGGAGGTGAGTAATCAAAAGTAACCATCAATGGTGGGCACAAACCAATCCCCACATTGACGACGTCAGGATGGGGGTTATCAATCATAGGGACCCTAGATGCCCCCAATGAAGGGTCAAGCCGGGAGAAGGACAACTGATCAATGGTTATGATTCAACCCTCATGTGGAAATAAAAAGAGCCAAAAAACTTTGGCAACCACTGCATGCATGGAATATGTAAAAATCCTTCCTAACAGAAGTTTGTAGTCAAGAGGTGCATCGACCACTTCAACTTCGATGTACACGGTCTTCCCTCCTAACTGCATGGGGAAAGAAGGAATGATTCCATGTGGTCTGAAAGAATGACCATCGGAAGAAGTAAGTAGAGTAGGTGACAGAGACAAAATGGGTTGGCCAATGGCCTTCCAACATGCCAATGACATCATGTATGTTGAGTCTCCCTCATCAACCATCGTGTGGAAAATATTTCGAGTAAAATATTTCGTGGGGTGACCCACTACTATATGAAACACAACGTGGTATGGGAGACGAGGTTTCAAGTCGGTCATATCAAGAATAAATGTTCCTAGGTTATAGGTCTCAGCAGATCCTAAGGTAGTTAACAGGGCCTTTCTCTGCAAAGGGAAGATCTGGAGGACCTCCAAACAAGACATCGCACAAGGGGTTTCTCACAAATCCTCCACCACAGAGTATTTCTGGGTATCCCTCGCATTTGGATTATGAGAAAATTTCTTGAACACCTCTTTCAGGATGTGTGTCATTGTTTTTCCCATTGTCTACTCAATATGGAGAGGAACAAATGGGTTTACGACTTCCTTACCCTTTTCAGCAGTGTTTGGCATTTCGTAATCGTGTGCCCCAGTTGCTATGCAAGCATCACCTTTCAACATATAAATGTTTGCGTTCGAGGGATTACTAGATGACAAAGGGGGTCCTTGAATACCCCCATCCGTTCTCGTAGAGGCATGACTCAAATTTTGCCCATGTGGAAATGGGTTCGTTAACACAGCAGGTTGTTGTTGCACCAATAACTACTGGGCCTCTGCAAGTTGAGGGAACATGTGAGTCAGATGGTCTTTCATGAAAAGGTTACATGGATACTTCAAATTTATTTTCTCTGTGTTGCCCCTGCCAGGACTTTTGGTGGGTTTATTATCCCCTTTAGCCTTCTTGTTTTATTGTTTTTCTTTTCGTCGACCTGTTGTTTGGCCTTCAGGTTCGTTGACTGCACACTGTGTACATTCGACCTTTGGGTAGGGGGAGTGATCGAACTAGAGGTTTGGTTGGCCGCTATTTATTGTATTGACAAATGTTGCAATTGATTCGGCAACTGATTAGTGGGCTTTGCTTGTGATGAACCAACTATGCCATCGACATGTGGTCCAGACTTGTGTCTAGGCTTGTCAAGGATAGACCATGGAGCATCTAGAAAAACTTTGTAAAGTAAACTAGAGTGATATTATATCAGTTCAATATGTTAAGCTCTCATTATCGCCTCTTCCTCAAAAAAAAATCCCAACATTGCGACGTCCTTTGATAACTAAGGTACCAAATACTTAAGGAATCACTCTAGCAAGAAAGCTAGTGGAACCAATAATTTTATCAAAATCTTCTGACGCTACCATTCTTGAATGTGATCCGATATATGATCAGCCTTTGTTTGCTCAAAGTTGGCCAACAATTCAATGTTGGCATCATATCTCACATGTAGTTGGAAATGGTTGAGAAAAACCATAGCCAAATCAGTAAACAAGAGTATGTTGAGTGGTCGAGATCGATGTACCATTTCACAACACTCCCAATGAGGGAACGTTGAAATAGACACAACTGTACATAGTCATCTTGCAATGAGTTTGATGAGCACCATAGGTGAAACGTGGTCATGTGATTGCATATATATTCGTTAGGATTACCTTTGAACTTTGGAATGTCCAACGACAACTTCATCGGCATGGGAGGCCAACACGGATCGTGGTAGATTGGGTCGTTTAACAATCTTGACATGAATGGCAAATGTAACATCGCCAAAAATGGTAGTTTGGGTTGTTGACTATGTACAAGAAGAAAAGATCCTAGAGTTTGACTGGCACGAGGCTGTCAGGAAAAGTTAGACTGTTGACCAGGGTTCTTTTAAATACCATGGCCTTCACCAACAAATGGATACTGCATTTGTTGGGAACTCATTGGTTGATTCTCGTAAGTGGACATTGAGGGTTAGGTGGGGATTGCTCCCTACGTCGTGTTCCAAAGATTATGGAAAGGATTTCCCCCTGCCGATATGATGGGTATATGTATTGAGCCTTACCTAGGGTTCCATTGGCCATGGAAGGGTTTTCCCTAGTCTGCATCCCTGATGAGGTAACTTCTCCCTACCATGGATTCTAGAATCCTTGTGAGGAGAAGACTCCTGTGTTTTCCCCCTATGTAGGAATAGTACTCTGCATAGGATTTTGTTGTCCAAAACTGGGGTTTCCCCTGACCGGGATGGTAGTTGAAGAGAAAGTGTTTTTTCCAAACACGTCGAACAAAGAGAACAACATTGAACCCACCGACGTGGTGTAGGAAGAAGGTCCTAGACTACCTTCTCTGAAAAATCTATATTTCATGTTTGACCCAATGGGTTGTTGTGGAACACCGCCGAGCGAGGGGGACAAAGGATTTATATGACCTTCTTCGTAAGGGATAGCATTATGGGGAGTTGAGGTGCCCCCCATGGACCCTTGCAGAGGATCATTTGAGCTCCCTGCCCCCAGACCCATGGTCAGTAGGGTGGAGTAGGTGAGGACAAAGTTCATATCAAAGAGCGCATCCCGTATCAAAATGAAGGGCCCATCACACTCTGTGTGAATAGTGCAGTGATCGTTCCCATAGAATGAATCTGATCGTTGCTCGAAGTAGAGGTGGTCATGACCATTATGGTTCGGACCGGTGAAGGTGGGTTAGGAGGCAGAATGCTCCTAGTGGTGGCAGCCGTAGAGGGAGTGTGAGGACTCCCTGATGAAGTAGATTCATTTTCTTCCATTGTTTCCTGCAGGACTATCTAACGCTCGTAATGTGTTACCCTTGGAGGGGAAAGATGTATCAAAAGTGGCACCAACAATTCAGTTATTGGATGGTTATACGGCCCGAGAGCTTCTGCTCTAAGGTAAAAAATAATCGATTCCTACGAATACAAGTGTTCTCCTCTCAGATCTGGCTCGGGCACAGTTTCCTGTGGCTCGGTCACCTCAAATGACCCTTGCTAATAAAGTCTTATCCATAACGATGGTGGTGGTGGCTCCAATGTAGCTGGCGAAAAGCCCTAAAGCCTTCGCGACCGGTGGGGCTCTTGATGTTCCACTGTGTGAAAATATCAATGACATAGTAAGGATTTTACTAATGTTGAATACCAAGCACACACTAGAAAAGTTCCTATGAGACAAAGCAAGAAAACCACTATCTAGTTGGAAGAACAGTTACGCCAGCCAACACTAGAGAAAATTACTGGTGCAAGTGCAACTCGAAACATGGAAGCACCGTATAGGTATACTCTGTAAATCATGGCCTGAGTCTTCCCTAGGTACCATGGTATACCCCCACAGTCATCTGTGTAAGTCCATAAAATAAAACTGGAAACATGGAAGCACCCTATAGGTATACTATGTAAATCATGGCCTGATGTCTTCCCTAGGTACCACGGTATACCCCCGTAGTCATTTGTGTAAGTCCATAAAATAAAGGAAACTAGGTTTCCAGCTCGCGAACAATCACTAGAAGGGTACAGTCGGTAGTCGGGTGGACCCTAGTGAGAAGGGTAACTAAGCCTGAAACCTACCGAGGGTATCAAAAGTAAGTGGCCTAGAAGACAACTGAGGATCCTGAATGAATTTGGGGTCCACGAAGCTCCGTAGTCAAATGCAACCAATAATTTCCCACGACAAGTCCTCAATATGCGTTCCCCTCTACGCTTGGTCCGACTTTGGAGGGGTTATCTATGCTACCTTTCTACATGCGACCTCATGTTTATCCCCTGTGTTATATGGGGGTCACGGAGAACTTTCACATTTATTGGACTTTTTACACTCCCTAGCACTGACTCCAATGTTTGTTTGTAAGCCTTGAAGAGTTTCCTCTCCAACCTAATTCAAGGCTCTAGCCTAGAATAGTTGATTGACCCTACAAACATAAAGTCTAGTTGATTTTAAATCAACGTTAATTTTAAATGGAATATTTTTAAGTCAAGGAAACGACGATGATACTAGTGGTGTGTTTTGAGAGATGAAGAAGGAGAAACAAATGAAACTGAAAGAAAAAATACTTCTATTTGACAAATACAAATTTTCAACTAACTCTTTAACCAACTTTTCGGAACTAACTTTTTCTAAGATCTTTTAAAGGAAAACCTAAAATGAAATTTCTCTTGAGTACGAGCTACTTATGTTCTAAACAATCAGTAAAGAACTTAAGAAAAAATCTCTTTCTCCTAACAAGAAAAATTATCAACCCAACTACTTAACCAAACAAAGAAATGAAACANAAAGGAAAACCTAAAATGAAATTTCTCTTGAGTACGAGCTACTTATGTTCTAAACAATCAGTAAAGAACTTAAGAAAAAATCTCTTTCTCCTAACAAGAAAAATTATCAACCCAACTACTTAACCAAACAAAGAAATGAAACACTTTTTCTATTTTTTTTCTTTTTATGCTTTAAACAAGAAACTTGAAATAAATTATTTTTCTTTTTCTTTAAAGAAAGCGAAAGGGGAAAAAGTGAAAAGCAAGACAAGACTGAGAAGTGACCTCTTGCCCACTGTAGATCACAGGGAGTCACTGAAGACACATAAAAAGCTGATAAAAAATACTTGAAGACTTTCCTAAAACCCTTTCGAACTAAACACAAGAAATATTTGAAAAGATAACCAAACTGACATCAAACCTAGGCTTCGACTGTTAAAACAACGACACTGTACTTAATCAAGAAACCCTGAGAAGTCAGACTTCAATCAGAGAAGAGGTTGATTGCCTCTTATTAAAGAAACAATTCTTGACATAGGAACGCAAATAATACTTCAACAACCTGCGTATGTACTTGGGCTATCTAAAGAAGGGTGTGTATGTACGCATGCAAACCCACTACAGGCTGTACACCTCTGTAAATCCTAAAAAAAGAAACACAAACAGATAGACTTATAGGGCAGGGAGAACTAGTATGCAACCAACAGGTGACCAAAATCCCTTAAAGACTCAACAAACTCAGAAAGAAACTCAAAAGGTAAAAACCAATCAAACACCCATAAAATCCCCTAAACGCATAAAGGTTTCCCCAATACAGTCGCTAGTTCTTCTATAGCGAGAAAACCCCCCTATGGACTACACTGGGGTTCAACATGTAGGCATATCTAACTGTCTAAAATTATCCCACCTTTCTAACTACCTCGAACATATCCCACATTCATATATGAAGGACAAAGTGAAAAGAACAGGTAACTTTACCTTTTACTCTTCGTATGGTGTTGATCCTCTTGCTTTCAATAGCTTCATTGACTACAATTATCCTACCAAGGCTGACCTACATTCACAAACATATAAACATATAACTAGAAACATGCATCTCATATATAAATCATGGGTTAGATGTTATAATGAAACATAAACTGAATACAAACATTTGACACATCATATTTCGGGACAGGAGAAGTATTTCTTTGATTGATATCACAATGTTTACTTACAACAAAGGTCGGTGACTTCTCCACGAACTTGTTCCAGGATCCTCTTCACCAATATCCAACTGTGCTTCCACGTATCTTTCTCCTCTGACACTTCTTCTAGGGAAATGACATAGGCTTATGATGGAGGAAAAAGGAAATAATGGGAAATTCTGATACAAATCTCACAAGGTGGTTGTAATTATTTGGGGAAATGAGGGGATGTGAAATAGGCAAAGTTTCATTGTTCTTATGCTTATCTTAGGAATGGGACCCCAAAAACTCCTTTTATATGACAAAAGGATGGTAATTTGGTTGGGTGATGGGCTATAGGTAGTGAGACAGTTGGAAAACTACCCAATAGCCCATAATCCCAATGAATTCTTTGCAACTTTTTTAATTTTTGCAACGTTTGTGGGTATATGCAGATTGTAATGGTGCAGCTAGCGTATGTAAGTGGGTTTTAGTGGTGCACCCGGTGTGTGTATGCAGGCAGTAGTGGTGTAGGGTGCGTACATATTCAAAAATAGTGTTTTTAAGAAGAGCTTCATAGTGATGGCTTGGCAAATATAGCAAGTAAGAGGGCCAAATGCTAGGTATGCTTGTATGGAGAAATTTAGGGTTATAATACTTAGTATGCCTGTAAAAATATTTTTTAATCCTGTCTTAGTGGAGTTGAGATTTTTTGAAGGCTTTCTCTCTTGTTTTTTGAACATTGATTAGTTCATTTGTCCTCCTTTGAGTGGCATTTGGTTCAACATCTTACCCCTGTAGCAATCGCATCACTAGAAATCCTAATGAAATAGGAAAAATCATCTCTGTGCCATACACAATCTAGAAGGGTGAAGTAGCAATAGACCTTTTAGTAGTTATCCTATCATCCCATAGTGCATAAATAAGCTTCTTGTGCAAAGCCTTTTTGTTATCTTGCAGCAGTTTCTTGATAATTTTGGTCAAACTTGTATTGGATGACTCATCCAACCCATTACCTTGAGGGTAATAAGTTTTGGAATGGACAAGAGTTATATTGTAATCACTGCAAAAATTTTCCATATTTTTGGACTTAAATGTTGTTGCATTATCTGTAATGATTTTGATTGGACAACCAAATCTAGACAAAATATTGTTTTCCAAAAAGTTAATGATAACAGTATTTGTGGCTTGCCTTGTGGGAACTTCTTCAATCCACTTGGTGAAGTAATACGTGGTTGCCAATATCCACTTGTGTTGAGATGAGGACTATGCATGAATTTCTCCTATGAAATCAAGGCCCCATTGTCTAAAAGGTGCTTCAAAAGAGATAGTCTTCAAGGGAAAAGGATATAGTTTTCTCTTTCCATAAAAAACATGGAATTCATGACAACTTGAAACTTCTTTGTAAACATTAGAAAAAATGTTAGGCCAATAGAACCCGACCCTCAATATTTTGTGCATAGTAGTTTTCCAGTAATGGTGTCCTCCACAATCACCTTTATGAAATTCCCTGATGTCTTTTTCCACTTCTTTCTCTAGCAAACAACTCAGCAAGATCTCACATGGATCCTTCCAATAAAGAGATTGGTTCAAAATGAAAAAAATTCCTACCTTTATCTTCAAAAACATGGCCTAGGTTTTTCTCAATTTAGGAGGAGCCTACAAATTCGTCAACACATAAATAATATCAGCATACCATGGGGAGTCAAGGAATTTTTCAGATACCCGAGGGACCTTTTCTTCTTCTGAATCTTCTGATAAATCAACAATGAAATTAATTTCCAAGAGTTCACAATTTGACTGTGCCATCAACTTACAAGTCCCTTCCCCTTGATCAACTTTGTAGGTTGTATCTCAAGGTCATACTCCACCAAAACAACTATCTACTTGCCCCTTTTACCCTCAAGATCAGGCTGAGTCAAAAATTCCTTCATAGAACAATTGGGCACATAAGCAACGGTATGGGAATGCAAGATATACACTCTAAACTCCTTTAGGGCCTTGACCAATGCATAAGCTTGCTTTTCCATGATATCATACTTTAATGGGGAATTTCCCAATGTCCTGCTATAGTATGATATAGGCCTCTCAAAGTTTTGTTCATACTTTTGTAGCAAAACACCACCAATGATGTGTTATGAGGAAAAAGAAAAAAATATAAATTCCTTTGAAAAATTGGGACTGGCGAGCACTGGGGCTTTGGCCAATGCCACTTTAATATCTTCAAAAGATTGTTTGGATTTAAGAGTCCACTTTATCTCACTTCCTTTTCTGAGCATGTTAGTGATATTCTTTATGATTTCAGCCAGGTTACGGATGAACCTTCTCAGAAAATTTATTTTCCCTAGGAAATATTGTACTTCTCTTTTGCTTCTAGGTGTTCCAATTTTAAGGATTCCTTCAACTCTGTTGGGTTATATATTTATTCCCTTCTTTGAAATAATGTGACCAAAAAAACTTTCCCTCTTCCATGCCAAAATTAGACTTCTCGGGGTTCAATGAGATGCCAAACTTCCTACATTTATGAAATTTTTTCCTTAGATGTTGAAGATGTTCTTCATCAAAAACTAAATATACAGTGATATCATCTAAGTAAATAACAATAAATTTATCTTTCTCATCAACAAAGGCTATATCCATATCCCTTTGGAAAGTTTCTCATGCATTCATGAGCCCAAAAGGAATTTTGGCATACATGAAGGTGCCCCATGGTGTTGTAAAGGTTGTCTTTTCTTGATCATCAGGGTGTACCATGATTTTATTGCACCCAGAGAAACCATCCAGCATTGATATTTTTTGAGAACCAACCACCTTCTGCAGAACGTGATCCATCTTGGGTAGTGGGTAATTGTCCTTGAGAGATACCTAGTTCAGATTTTTAAACTCCACAGATAATCTGATCTCTCCACTTTTCTTCCTAATAGGTACCAGATTCACCACCCACTTAGAAAATATCAGAGACACTATGATCTTCGCTTCAAACATATTTTTTATCTCCTTTTTCAATCAAGGGAAAAAACAAAGGATTAATTATTATTAATTTCTTCTTGAAAGGCTTGTGATCTTCCTTGATTGGAATCACATGTTGAATCACCTTAGTATCATAAACCTTTAGATCTTCATAAATCCATGCAAAAACGTCAGGAAATTATTTCATTAAATTGATATACCTTTTCTTGACCTCTAGGCTAAGTGTCTTGGATATCTTGATGATCTTGGGATCTTCCTGAGTCCCAATATTGCAATCTTCAACATCTCCATCATTTGTATTAATTTTATGACTAATGGCTACATCGTTGCTGTCAAAGAGTTTTTCTAATGGGGCCAAGCCTTTGGGAATGATTTTATTTTTTAGCTACATTATATCCTTACCAACAATCTGATTCTTGAAATATTCATCATTTGAAAACACAACTTCATCTTCTTCTTCACAACAATATTCCTCGTCAATATTCAAATTTGCAAATTCACCATCCATATTAAGGAAACTTTCTACTTGTTTGTCATCTTCGAAAAATTGTCAGTACTTAATGTTATCAGGTACTGTTGGCCTATGCTTGACCTCAATCTCATATCTTTTGTTAGGAAAAATTGGAACTTTGGAAACTGAGGCTGAAGTAGCTAGGGCATCAACAATCTGATTATGCCCCCTTGGAATCATTGAAAGATTATACTCTGGAAATTCTTCAAGAATATCAAGCACTATATTCCTATATGCTCTTAATCTAGGATGTTTTTCTTGATATATACCCTTTATCTGAGTTATAATGAGATCAGAATCGCCATGTACAACTATCCTCCTAGCACCCATTTCTTTCAAAGTCTTCAATC
>SNQJ01S0204153.1:0-16595 GCA_010110895.2 Picea sitchensis
CCCCTCTCAGTTGTCTTAGTAATTTCAACACTGTGATTTTCCATCAGATTCCCATGTCGAGTGAGGACTACACCGATAGCATAATTTGAACCATCTGCCTCAATCTCAAATGGTTGGTGCAGGTTAAGCATAATAAGGATTGGTGTTAAGCAGAGGTGGAATTTCAAATCCTCAAATGCTTTTTGTTGGGACGTGGCACAAAAAAACTTGGACTTCGCTCCACCCTTGGTCACCTGGATTAGGGTCCAAGTGATATGAGAGAACCCCAACACAAACCTGCAGTAGAAGTTGGTGAGGCCCAAGAAGTTACGGAGCTCGGTCATGTCTTTGTGGTCGACCAATCGCGGATGAATTGGATCTTGGCTAGATCCACATGCACACCCTTCTCATCCATGATGTACCCAAAATATTGGATTATCTGCATGCCGAAGGAACACTTCTCCAAATTGGCATATAACTTGTGTTGTTGCAGGGTAACCAAGACCTCCTTAATGTTCTTCAAATGTTCCTCTCAGGTTTTTCTAAAGATGAGGATGTCATCAAGATATACAACCACAAAGGATTTTGTGAATGGCCACAATATGTCATCCATCATCCACATGAATGTGGCTGGGGTGTTAATATTATGGTAGTTGTGGGAGGTATTAACCTCCATGTGTAACCTTTGGCTAGAACAAAATATTTCGAAAACAAGAGAAACCCTAAACAAATGTGTAAAAACCCTAGAAGACAAATCGACTTAGTAGAATAAATAATATAAATTTATTATCTTCCAGAAAGACAAGTCGGACTAGATAAGTGACAAGAACCACTATAAATAGGAGGTGCTCTAGCTCATTTGTGCATACACTTCACTCACTCTCTCAGAAAGTTATAGCGCAAGTTTGGAGATGCAATTGCAAGAAAGGAAGGTGCATCTTCTGGGGTGATTCTTAGTCTCTCTCTCTAACGCTATCTAGCCTAAGATATGCACCCTACCTTTAGTATCTCTTGGTGATATTCTTGGTGATATTCTTGGTGGTATTATTAGTGGTATTCTTGGGAAGAAGCACAACTGGAAATGTTGCAGTTGAGTATTGTTCTTGTTTTGTGGTTGTGGAGACTCTATCTCTTATGTGCTACCCTTGGAGAAGGTACACTCTCCTTGTATTGTATTGTTGTTGCAGTTGGATGGTGTTTTCTGGTTCCATCTCATGCTACTGTTGTAGCTAAGTTTTATTTGTTGGTTCTAGTTTGGCTTTTCAGAATCATTCTATCTAGCAAAGGTTAACGTACTTAGGGGTAGCTGCGTGCCTATGGTTGGGTGACAATATTGTGATATTGTCTATGGTTAAATGAGCACATCAATATTTTAACAGGTTATGGGCCCACACTTCCTTCAAAATAGTCTAATCGTTGGAAGGTAGATCGATAGTTCTTTGTTAAGCTCATTCTAGCACCATTTGCAACTGGAACTAGGGTTTCTGATTTTATAGTTGCAACAAACCCTAACCTAAGTTCTTGGGCACTTTTAGTGAAGAGTTGGACCTAATTTTTGGGTATTCTAGTGTGCCCTAGCCTAGCACACCCGCTGGTGCTCTCAACCAGGAAAAATGTCAAGTTTAAGTTCTTGGTCAAAGTTAAAGTCAAAGGTTGACTTTTGGTCAAAATTGATTTTGTGGTCAAAGTTGAAATATCAGGGTTTCTAGCTTGTTCTAATCATTGAACCTTTTTGATCCAGTTTCTAACCTCTTCTTGTCAATATGGTGTCTAATTTTAGATTAGAATACAAGTTGAACGATGCTACAAATTTCAAAGGTATGCACTTGTATATGCTTTTCAAGATATATCATTCAGCAAAGCGTGAGTATATTTGCAGGGGATGTACAAGATACCTTCTCCAAACAATGATCTTGGATTCAGTACATTCAGAGGAACAAGCACACCCTTCCTATCAGTTGAGGCTCCATGTTACAGGTTTGATTGATCAAATTGTTAAGTTTCATTTTGCACATATCAAGTTTGATAGTTGCTACAATATAAATCAACAATATAGTTGTGACAACAATATTTGAAAGGTTCTATTATTGCTAGGTATACTTGGTTGTATGAAAGTACTACTGATATAGATGCTTATTGCACTTGTTTGCAAATGAACTAACATCTCCTCTAGAAGATATTTTTTGTTTTACTCCCGGGCATGTCACCTTGGTAATTCTATGCAAGTCAGACTCCAAGTTGGGCTCTTTAGAATTTAAATGCAGAGAGGAAATGAAAGTCTGCTTGACTTTAGAAAACACAGAGAGTTCATATTCTTTTACATCCTCAAGAATTTACCACTGAGAAACAACCACAGGCCACAAACATAATCTTGAAAAAAACAGAGAGTCGTGCTCTTTAAAAACACCACGGTCCTTCAACTTATAACCCCAAGATCTTGACAGAACCATAAGAGAATGCTCAAGTGGAAAATAAGGCATTTTGAGCTAAACAACCCAGGCACACACATGCTTCTACAAATTTTTTGTAGAGAGGAACGAGGGTTAATTTAACAATGAAGGGTACTCGACAACACAAAGAGACCATGTATCTTTCAACACCCAGGAGGTCGATAACTTTCGAAAACAATTGACAGTGAGGCCTCACAACATACAGTCTTCATTATAGCAGAGATGAGAGGAGAGGGTGTGAAAACTCTTCGTGAAAAGAATGTCAGGACGTAACTCATATCCATTCGATACATACACATTCCTCTATTAAACATTATGGGCCAACCAAGATTGGACTATGGAAAGCTTTCAGTGAAATGACAGTGAAGAACGAGCCATCAAACAATAACTCGAGGCTTAGCCAAAAGAACCACACCACTATCGACAGTTGCATTGCAACTTGGATAAAGAATCACAACAACGACCGAGAGGGAAAAGAGTTGACAACACCGATACATAGACTGGTGATTAAAACCCATCAACAATAAAACTCAGATCTCGTTGCACCACTCCTACCATTTTTCACAGAGAATCATCATAAAAACCCAAGCCGACTGAGTTAATAAACAATACATAGACTTTACAATCAATAACACCCATTACTTATGGTGCAGACCCCCTCACCCGCAGGTTGGAATCTGCACAGGATCTTTCCTTTTCGGCCCGAGAGCTCAACTGGCTCTTCTATTTCCCTTTCGGGAAATCTACCCACAACAAAACTTGAGGAAATTTCCTCTTTTATTTCGGGATATCGGACTTCGCGGATTCACGAATCATGTGGTCGAACACCTTACCTCTTCGACCTCCGAAACCTGAAATACTTAAACACTTGACCTTCCCTATTGTCTATTTCGACTTTTCACCTTTCTCGATTTCGGGAGTTGCGATATCGTGCAACTCTACTCTCGACTCCCGGAGTCTCGAAATTTGAATTGTCGATTCGACAAAATGGTTGACAGCGTCCTCCTCCATATTTATATCGTGTTTCGCGATTTCGGGTATCTCGGGAGAAAAGTCTCAGCCTCCTATGCTTCGAAATGTTGAAGTCTGACTCATTATCAACGCTGGCCCAACAACGGAACTTTTCGCCCCTTCGGGACTTCGCACTTCACGATTTCGCGAATCTTGTTGCAAGGCTTTCGGTTCTCCACTTTACGAAACCCCGAAATGTCAACGAAGGTTTGACCTCTGTGTTGACAAGTATGTCAACTATCCACTCTCCATTGTCTTTTATCTTTGACACGAATTCTTTTGCTCCTTCAAACCTCCGAACTCCAAAGTGCGAGTTCACGAGCGATCCAACGGCCCTCGCCGGCTTGGATCCTACAATCCTATTTCTCCTGAGCTTAAACTTAAAAAAACACTCACCATAACTTTCCTTGTTCTTCTGCAAGATCTAATGGCTCTCGGGACTTCGCGAATTCTCCACGAAGAATTCTAACCATTTGTTTCTTTCTTGACAACTCTTACGAAATGAACAAGATGTTCCTTTGCCGTAACTTGACTTCCTGCAAAGCAACTTTACTTCACCTCCCTTTGAAGTATTTCGAAGGCGATAATCCTCCTGAGCTTTCTCCACAACACTCGAGTCTTCAAAAAGATTCCTGCACGCACTCCTTGCGGCAACCCTTCAAATACTTCCAAGTATTTGAATTCTTCAACTATGTGCACTCCTTTGCGACAACACTCCTTCAATTCTTCCCTTGGTTGATAAGTTCTAACTTTCAACCAACCTGCGCACACCTTGCACGGATTTTGTGCTTACTTCTGCAGGATTGAGAACGACGTTATCCCTCCCGAGCTTTCAGAGATAAAACTCTGAACCCTTGTCAACGCACTCCTTGCAGACGACTTCACTGCACTCCTTGCAGGAATTTCACTCACTCAGATTGAGAAACAATTGAACCTCATTCTATTACTCTCTCTCTCTCTTAGACTTCAAACATTAAATATGAAATCATACATTCACAGCGTATAAGAAAATGCATAACAAAGAGTAAACAACCATAAGCATATCATTCAGCAATTATACACAGAAAGCACTATAACACCATGAATCTTAATCAAAACTTTATGTATTAATTCAAACTTTTGTACATGGGTTCTTCTCTACACAGCTCTATGCTTCTTCCCACTACTCAATAATACATCATTGTTACAAATGATACAAGGTGAGGGTGTCTATAGTCAGTTTTCCCTCCTACGCTCTAAACTGTCTAATCTGGATTTTAAAGCTACCTACTTACATTAATTATGCATAAATGCCTCCACCTACTACAGATGAGAGCAAACGGCTCATGATCTGTTTACAATATATAAGTGTGCTTCCTCTTAACTATTACATTTAATATTTGCGCATTTAAACCTTCAAAAGTACTTTCAATATGTGCAAAATGCATTGGCGTTTGTACCACGCTCACTTGCTGCTAACGATGCTTCTGCATCATACTCCCTCGCTTGAAAATTTTCATGGACTCCTGTTCATGAGCTCTTGCACGGTCTGTCCATGTTTCTGAATTTCTGCTTCATTCTCCCAACTGGCATCTTCCACTGGATGTCCCTTCCATTTGACCAAGTATTCAAAGTGCTCTTTCCTCCTGGTCCTCTTGCTGGCTCTCTTGTTCAGTATACACTCTATCTGTGGTCTTTCAGCTACAGGCATTTGTTTCGTCCACTGAACCTCTGTCTGTTCACTGTTTGTTCCTGCTTCTCCATCTTTATAAGGGTACAAACCTGAGATGTTGAATATCGGAGAAATTCCAATCCCATCGGATAATTCAATCTCATATGCATTTGCCCCAAATTTCTTCAAGACCTTGCATGGTCCAATCTTTTTCATTTTCAGTTTGTTATATGTTTCTCTTGGGAACCTTTCCTTTCTTAAATGTGCAAGAATCAAATCACCAACTTCAAATTGAAGTCCTCTCCTATGTTGATCTACTCCGCGCTTATACTCCTGGCTTGAATTCTGCAATCGCCCCTTCACTTGGCTGTGAAGTTCCTTCATTGTCTCTGCAAAGTCTTATGCACTAGCACTTCTAGTTTCATCATGTTCCAAACCTTTGAGTTCAGAAACTCCTCTTGGTTGCATTCCATAAACAATCTGAAATGGACTCTGCCCTATGCTTCTATTGATCGAATCGTTATAAGCAAATTTCGCCTGTGGCAGAATGTGATCCCACTGACTGTGATGTTCAGTCACTAGGGTCCTTAGCAAATCTCCCAAGCTTTTGTCCATCCGTCTGAGGATGATAAGCCAAGCTAAAAGACAAACTTGTCCCCAGGTTCTTCCATAAAGTCCTCCAGAAATGTCCTATGAACTTGGTGTCTCGATCAGAAACAATACTCCTAGGTAAGTCGTGAAGTCTGACAACTTCTTTGAAAAACAGGTTCGCAATGTGAGTTGCGTCGCTCGTTTTCTGACATGGTATAAAATGTGCCATTTTGTAAAATTTGTCTACCACCACAAAGATTGAATCAAACCCTCTTTGTGTCCTTGGCAGCCCTAACACAAAATCCATGCTCACTGCATCCCATGACCTCTCTGGTATGGGTAATGGCTGATATAATCCTGTGTTCTGCTTTCTTCCCTTTGTGTGCTGACAAATTCTGCATCTGTCCACAAATATTTTGACATCTGTCCTCATCCCTGGCCAAAAATATGAGCCATTCAACTTTGAGAATGTCTTATCATGACCGAAATGTCCGGCCAATCCTCCACTGTGTTTTTCCTTCAGCAGATTCTCCCTCGTGGAGCATTTTGGAATACATAATTGATTTCCCCTGAATAATAATCCATCCTGGATCATATATTCAGTCCATTGACTCCTATCTCTGAGAACTGGATTCTCAGATGCCTCATACGCCTCTTTGAAATCTGGATCATCCTTGTACATGTCCTTGAGGTTATCAAAACCCAAAGTTTTGACTCTAAATTCCTGCATAAGCAAACTCTTCTTGCTCAAAGCATCAACAACTTTGTTAGCAGTTCCAGAAATATGTTTAATTACAAAAGTTAAATTCTGCATATATTCAACCCATTTAACATGCTTCTGGTTCAATTTATCCTGCTGAGTTACAAATTGTAAGGCATGATTATCACTGTACAAAACGAACTCTTTAGGAAACAAATAGTGCCTCCACTTTTTCAGTGCCTGTATGACCGCATAAAATTCCTTATCATACGTGGAGTACTTCACTTTCGCTTCATTCAGTTTCTCACTGAAGTATGTGACTGGCCTGTCATCTTGACTCAAAATCGCTCCAATTGCAAATCTGCTTGCATCACACTTGACCTGGAACGTCTTACTAAAATCTGGCAACACCAAAATTGGTTGTTCAGTAATCTTCCTTTTCAACAAATTGAAACTTTTCTCTGCTTCTTCTGTCCAGTGAAAAGATTTATGTCTTTTCTTCACAGTGTCCATCATCGGTGCGCTAATTCCACTGAAATTTCTGATAAATTTCCTGTAGAAACTAGCCAATCCATGTAAACTTCTAACTTCAAATATACTCTTTGGCAATGGCCAATTCTTAATCACCTCCACTTTATATGGATCCATTTTCAACTTATCTGCAGAAATAACAAACCCCAAATAGATGAGTTATGTCTTCATGAATGATGACTTCTTCATATTTATCAACAACTTCTCTTGTTATAATATTTTCATCACTATAGCCAAATGCTTCAAGTGCTCTGTTTTCGTTCTACTGAAAATCAGTATGTCGTCAAGGTACACAATGACGAATTTTCCAATGAACTCCTTCAAGACTTCATTCATCAATCTCATGAAAGTACTAGGCGTGTTTGTTAAGCCAAACGGCATAACAAGACATTCATACAACCCTTCATTCGTCTTGAATGTTGTCTTCCATTCATCACCTTCTCTCATTTGAATCTGATGATAGCCACTTTTCAAATCAATCTTCGAAAAAAAAATTGCTCCACTCAAGCAATCCATCAAATCATCCATCCTTGGCAATGGAAATATATACCTGATGGTAATCTTGTTAATTTCCCTCGAGTCTGTACACATCCTCCAGCCTCCATCTTTCTTTGGACTAAGCATTGTTGGAACAACACATGGACTCAAGCTCTCTCTAACCAATACCTTGTCCAATAAGTCCTGCACTTGTCTTTTGACCTCTTCATTCTCCTGCGGCGTCAATCTGTACGCTGCTTTGTTTGGTAAACTAGCTCCAGGTATAAGATCGATATGATGACTTATACTTCTGATAGGTGGCAACGAACGAGGTAGTTCATCCACTACTATATCAAAAAACTCTTCCAGTAACTACTGGATTTCCTCTGGTAAATCATCCACTCTTGTGCTGGTTAAAACAATTCTAGTCTTTCTGACCACAATGAATTGTGCATCTTCCTTCTTCTTAACCTCCTTAACAAGTTCCTTCCCACTCATGAGAAGTACAGTGTTGCTTACCTCTATTTTCACTCGGTTATCCTTAATTAGCAACAACATGTGAGTTCTTCCATTTTTTTCCAAGGTGTATGTGTTCTTTCTCCCATCATGAATCACATTCCTGTCATATTGCCACGGTCTACCCAGCAATAAATGACAAACATCCATGGGAATGACGTCACACAATATTTCATCTGTTTATCCTCTTATTTTAATCTCAACTAAACATTGTTTAGTGACATTTACCTGGTGTCCTTTTTGTAGCCATGAAACTTTGTATGGGCTTGGATGTTCAATAGTCTCCAGCTCCTGCTTTTCTACCATTTTTGTAGAAACAAGATTATCTGTGCTACCACTGTCCACGATGACCTTACATACTTGGTCTTTGGTCTTGCAAGCAGTCTGAAAAAATATGTTCCTCTGGACTGGGTTCTCCACCTCCTTCTCTGGCGTTAAGAGAACTTTCCTCATCATCAATGACCTTTCACCTTCAGCATCTTCTGCCTCAACATTCTGTCTTTGAGCTTCGGCAATGTGAGTTTCACCTCCTTCTTTCTTCTTGTTTGGACATTCATAGGATTTGTGTCCATTCTTCCCACAGGTAAAGCATTTTATTTCGCCACCTCTGCCTCTTCCTCTTCCTCTGGTTCGAGGAAAAGTATTTCTATCCACGTACTGCCCTCTCTGTGAGCTTCCACCTCTCTCAATTTGAGTTTGAGGTTTCTTCCACTCTTCTTTAGGTTTCCGGTTTCTGTCTTGGGCAATTGTTTTGCCTCTGGCTTGACTTCTACCTCGACCTCTCTGAATTTTCTTTCGGCTCAGCTTCTCTTCAGCCTTCAGAGCCGTCTGATAAGCATCTTCCACCGTTCGGATGGTCATCATGCTCATCTCATCCTGAATGTCATATCGCAGACCATTCATGTACCTGGCAACCTTTTCATTGTAACTTTCCCGATGACCTGCCCTGATGTTTAGTTTGTAGAACTCTTCAGTGTATTCTTTCACTGTCATCAATTTCTGTCTCAAGTTCTGCATCCTCCGAAACACAGTAATTTGATAATCCCTAGGTATAAATTTTGCCTTCATCTTCGCAACCATTCTGTCCCAGCTCTTGATTTTTTGCTTGCCTTTGCAGCGTCTGTCAGCTTGTAATTCATCCCACCACAATGTTGCATGTCCTTTAAGTCTTGTGACAGCATGTTTGACCTTGTTGTCTTCCTCGACATCCTCATAGTCAAAATATTTATCCAGAGCTCTAATCTAGTCTAGAAGTTCTTCAACATCCAGGTTTCCTTTATATACTGGAATGTCCATTTTTTCCCTGGCACCTATCCTTGCAACAACCCTGAATAAACGTTATTCTATTGCATCTTCAGCTGCAACTTCTTCTCCTCCATGTCTAGCTTCATCTTCACTTTCAGACTCACTGATATCTACAACACCGACTGCACGCCTCTGTGTTATTTCCATGACATCTATCCTAGCATGCATTTCATGCATCTCTCTTGCCCCTAGCGACTCAAGTAATTGCCTACCCCTCCTTCTTGGCATTTCCCTTTCCTCTGGTGGATCGGGTGTTTGTCTATCCCTTCTTCTCGACGGCATGGCTGTAAAATCTCTCTTTTCCTTGCTACAAAAAGCAAAGAAATCTTTCTGAGCTCTGATACCAAATCTGGTGCAGACCCCCTAACCCGCAAGTCGGAATCCGCACAGGATCTTTCCTTTTCGGCCCGAGAGCTCGACTGGCTCTTCTATTTCCCTTTCGGGAAATCTACCCACAACAAAACTTGAGGAAATTTCCTCTTTTATTTTGGGATACCCAACTTCGCGGATTCGCGAATCCTGTGGTCAAACACCCTACCTCTTCGACCTCCAAAACCCGAAATACTTAAACGCTTGAAATTCCCTATTGTCTATTTCGGATTTTCACCTTTCTCGATTTCGGGAGTTGTGATATTGTGCAACTCTACTCTCGACTCCCGGAGTCCCGAAATCCGAATTGTCGATTCGCCGAAATGGTTGACAGCGTCCTCCTCCGTATTTATATCGCGTTTCACGATTTCGAGTATCTCGGGAGAAAAGTATTAGCCTCCTATCCTTCGAAATGTCGAAATGCCGAAGTCCGACTCATTATCAACGCAGGCCCCACAACGGAACTTTTCGCCCCTTCGGGACTTCGCACTTCGCAATTTCGCGAATCTTGTTGCAAGGCTTTCGGTTCTCCACTTTACGAAACCCCGAAATGATCAATGAAGGTTTGACCTCCGTGTCGACAAGTATGCCAGCTATCCACTCTCCATTGTCTTCTATCTTTGACATGAATTCTTCTGCTCCTTCAAACCTCCGAACTCCGAAGTGCGTGTTCACGAGCGATCCAACGGCCCTCGCCGGCTTGGATCCTACGGTCCTATTTCTCCTGAGCTTAAACTTTAAAAAACACTCACCGTAACTTTCCTTGTTCTTCTACAAGATCTGACGGCTCTCGAGACTTCGCGAATTCTCCACGGAGAATTCTGACCGTTCGTTTCTTTCTTGACAACTCCTACGAAATGAACAAGATGTTCCTTCGTCGTAACTTGACTTCCTGCGAAGAAACTTTACTTCACCGCCCTTTGAAGTATTTCGAAGGCGATAATCCTCCTGAGATTTCTCCACAACACTCGAGTCTTCAAAAAGACTCTTGCACGCACTCCTTGCGGCAACCCTTCAAATACTTCCAAGTATTTGAATTCTTCAACTCTGCACACTCCTTTGCAATAGCACTCCTTCAATTCTTCCCTTGGTTGATAAGTTCTAACTTTCAACCAGCCTGTGCACACCTTGCACGGCTTCTGTGCTTACTTCTGCAGTATTGAGAACGACGTTATCCCTCCCGAGCTTTCAGAGATAAAACTCTGAACCCTTGTCAACGCACTCCTTGCAGTAATTTCACTCACTCAGATTGAGAAACAATTGAACCTCATTCTCTTACTCTCTCTCTCTCTCTCAAACTTCAAACATTAAATATGAAATCATACATTCACAGCGTATAAGCAAATGCATAACAGAGAGTAAACAACCATAAGCATATCATTCAGCAAGTATACATAGAAAGCACTATAATACCATGAATCTGAATCAAAACTTTCTGTATTAATTCAAACTTATGTACATGGGTTCTTCTCTTCACAGCTCTCTGCTTCTTCCCACTGCTCAATAATACATCATTGTTACAAATGATACAAGGTGAGGGTGTCTATAGTCGGTTTTCCCTCCTACGCTCTAAACTGTCTAATCTGGATTTTAAAGCTACCTACTTACATTAATGATGCATAAATGCCTCCACCTACTACAGATGAGAGAAACCACTCATGATCTATTTACAATATATAAGTGTGCTTCCTCTTAACTATTACATTTAATATGTGCACATTTAAACCTTCAAAAGTACTTTCAACATGTGCAAAACGCGTTGGCGTTTGTCCCACGTTCGCTTGTTACTGACGATGCTCCTGCATCAACTTCGCTTAAAAATGCCAACATTTCGTAGTAATCACAAAGAACCCATAACATAATATTTACTCTCGGTCGAAAACTCAAGAAAACACAGAACCCATGCAATCCTGAGCCACCATTTGATTCATAATATAGAGATTCCATCATGGATGGAAAGCAAGGAGCCATACCTGTGACAAAATTGCTTAAATGATGAGTTGGTTGAGTTTTCCCCTTCCAATCCTGAAATCGTGGAGCTTCCACAACCAATAGAGTAACAATGCAACTATGCCAGGGTGACAGGCTCAAGGGAGGTTTGGAGCAACGTGCAGTAAATGCATGTCGCTTCCTCACCTGGCCCTATTCAATTCCATGTACAAGCCAACCCACTAACATAACATCCACCATTAAAATCAAACCATATCCAATCTAAAATTCAATGCCATATCCTTTGTATAAATTGGATACCATATCAATTGTATAGTGCGCCACCCAAGATATATCATAACTATACATTAACCTTATGCCATAACTTCAACCACAATCATATATTAATGTTACCATATGTTCCTCCATATATACTCTTTAACAAAGCGCATTGTATAACAACTAGGTCCACCACTTGTATCAATTTATATATTCATTTGAAGTCTATATGTAATCTTTTACCATGGCCTTAGGACTTATCCATAGTTCCTTCCCCTCTTTGTTTTGAGTTAGCTCCCATTTGATTATAATCATATATGGATTATTAATCAATGATAGAACATGTCATAACATAGCACATGTAACAATATAATTCTCATACCATAGAACTGCCATGTATCGTAAGTAAATATCAACAACATTTAGCAATAATGCATCAACCACCCATTTATCATATCAAATGAAACCAAGACTGCATCATCAAATGTATAGGACTGTGTAGGCAACATCATAACAACAAGAACATATAAGTGTAAGATGTCTATCTTTGTGCCTTTAGTCTACAAGGGTGTCCCACCTACTAGTTAAATATTATCATCATAAATAAATAATAGCATTTAGCAATCCTTTGCGGGCGGAATTCATCGTTGTGATTTTAATCGTCAACAATGTGCACTTGTACTTGTTCTTCTTGCTTGGATACACTTTAAATGAGCACATTCATCCTATATTTATAGTGTTTCTGCATTCGCTTATGGGTCGACCTGTAAAACTGGTTGGGTTGACCTATAAAGCTGGTTGGGCAGACCTATACTTTCTAGTTGGGCCGACTTGACATAATCTTCCATATCTCCTCATTCCTATGGAGTTAGAGGGAGTGTCATATACTATTAGAAAGGTCTCGGAACAATTTTTTCAACCATATATCCTATGCTCCCATTTGAGCTAGATCTTCATAATAGAAAAACCTTCAAATATAGTGTATCCAAACTAAGCATAAAAAATCCAAAAATAATATTTCCAACAATCTCCATCTTGCAATCTTTATCTTGAACATATGTAGTCTCACATATCTTTGAAATCAATTACAACAATAGTTCTAACAACTTGGTGCGAAGATCTCAATCAGAACAATATGCCATTGGCTAGAAAAGGTTTATTGATTATTGATGTATGAGTGATACCGAAGCTTTTGATTTGCACAACTTCAAATTTAGTAAGAACCAACATTACACGTGAAAGAATCCAAATACTATATCTCCTATATCTCCTATTAAGTGGAAGTGGATTTGAACAAAATAACAAATTAAGATGATTAAGAAGTCAACATATAACTTAGATTAACAACAACCCCTCCTTGCTTTTATACTCTTTACAACCAATTTTCAATAATAAGACAAAATTATTATAAAACAATAAACATGCACTTTGAAGAAAAATGAAAGTAAAAAAACTTCCTTATAACAAAATTGGAATATATAGAAGTTTGTTGCATTATCGAGATTAATCTTTAGAAATATTTGGTTTAACGACCTATTAATGATTGGTGGGAAACTCATCGATTAACACTTTGCATAATATATTTTTTTAATCCCTTACCTCTTGTGACATCATAGCACCCCTTAAATAGTGCATTTAGTTTTCATATAATATAACGTGCTTACAACATGTTGTTACACTTTAATATTCCAACGTGCTAAAAACATGTTGTTTCACTTTAATATTCCAAGCAGGGAATGTCAAAAGTGAATAAGTATCTAATCATTCGTTAGTGGGGCCAACCTCTTACCAAGACCATTAACTTTATATATAATTTTATATCGAGTGTTTCTATACAAGCTCCACATAGGCTCACATCCGAGTAGATTGTCTATGCACACGTAATATGTAATGTCCAATTCTATGGAAAAACGAGATACTACGAGTGTACACTTTTGGAGGTCTTTCATAATTAGTTTATATTTGATTTTTGTGTATTTGTAAAGTGTTTTGATTTATTTTTTTTACATAATATTATAATATTATTGGAATTTGTAAAGTGTTTTTAATTTTTTGGAAAAATAAATAGTGGGAATTGGAAAATGCTTTGAGTGGATACTCCACTTATTATTTATTATTATTTATTATGAAGGACAAAATAAGTTGCAATAATGATTAAAAAAAAATGCTAAATTAGTGATTTAAATGATGAATAAATTTGAAATTCTTTGTAAAGAAAGATTAATTTAATGGGTAGTTATTGAAAATTAAAATAAATTAATCATGAACAAGTGGTAAAGAATAAAAGCCCGGTGGGTTAGTTCGAGTGGATGAGTGTTGTGGTTATTAAACAAGAGGTCTCGAGGTCAAGTCCCCGGCCAGATATATCGTAGAGATTGTTGGGCCTCACTCGATGTTCCCATAAATCAAAATAAATTAAAATAGAATAAATAAACAATTATAATTTAGGAGGTAAAAAAGAGGATTCAAAAGTAAATTGAAAATACGGAAAGGTCGAGATAAAATCCATAAGTCGAGGTAAAATAAGAGGGGTGAGAATAATAATAGGCATCTTTACGATTGAAATTATTAGGGTGTTTTTCAATTTCAAGGGCTTCATGAATGATATGAGAGGAGTGATACAAAGTTGAGCCAATAATTTTGGTTTGGTCAAAACAAATGAGGTATTTAGAATTATGTGAATGTTTATCAATAGTTAACTTAGAGATGCGGTTGTGGAAAGTATCAACAATGTGTTGCTTGAGACAAGCTTTAAAGAATCTGCAGTTTGGCCAATGTATGATTTGTCACAAGAACATGGAATTTGGCAAACTTTTTGGCCAAGCATGGGATCATATCTATCCTTAGTAGTTCATGTCAAGATAGGGTTGTGGTCCACACACATTTGTTGGCAAGTTGGCAAGGCTTTGTCTTGTATCCCACACATGCAATAATCACACACATGTCACGTAGATTGATATCATATGAGCATCATAATAATTTTATTGCTCAATATTACTAGTTACCCTCCATGGATATTTATTGTTTGAGTCCCAACCTGGAGGTCTCCCAAACATCCATATCAACCTGTGTTCCCCTCGGGAAACCAATGTCCTACACCACTAAGATCAATGCAATCATATCACAACACATGCATGTAGATATGAAATATAAGCAATACAATATCATTGAAAGTCAATTGGTTTCACTGAGCTTTCACAACATTTGATTTGGCTTCCATAGCCTTCCTCTTCATTCAATCAACTCTACCCATGAGTCATATAGGTCTTATCCACCTGCCACAACTCACACTTGTTCACGGCATAAGTATTCATTCAACTATCATAATGTATATGCTCATCAACTCAACAATTAGGAATATCAAATACATCTTGTCAATCAGGTACATTCCACATGTCACATATATAGAGAATAGTCAGAAACATGGTCAGTAAACTCTTAAGTCAATCCTCAGATTAACCTCTTATTCCTTCTTAAAGTAGAGTTAGGAAAGGAGGGGCATTATATATGGCATACCATACAAGTTTGCTCTCCTAAAAGGTGCCAAAATCAACAAGCTTTGGGAAAGTTTTCATAACTTTTTCTTGACATGTCAAAATTTAGTAAGACGTGTGAAATTACAAAGAAGACATATAAGAATATTATAGGTTGAAATTTCATATTTGTAGGTGTAGAAATATCATAATTACATCAGGAGTAAGGTCAACTAGCAAGACAGACTGCAAATTAGGGTTTTAAAAGGCATGTTAACTTAAATCAACATAACTTTTGGCTGGGATGTCAAATTGAGGTGATTCAAAAGATGTTGGATAGACGAAACACATGAGAATATATTGGGAAAAAAATCATCACAATTTGGGATAATTTTTGTTAATATAGTGATGCTAGAAGTTGAAGGTTTTGGTTATACCTCAATTAAGAACCAACGACAATACCTATATTTACAGGAGTTGAAAATAAAGATGAAATTGATCCTATGGAATGGTTTAGTGTTGCGAAGGAAGAAACTTTAATTCCTATGTTTACAAAAAGATATTTTAAAGGTAAATTTAGGGATTGATGGTAGGGTCTAGACAAGGGCACCAAAGGTTCTAAGCGGGAAGAGATAAAAAAAGTCTTCGTTAATAGATGGATAAATGATACAAAAATGAAGGACATGGATAACAAGTTGAATTAAATGAATCGCAAGAATTTTTTTCCAAATTGCAAAAGGATAATGAAGAGCTAAAAGAAAATTTTATATAGAAAGGTGATGATTTCGCCA
Organism: Picea sitchensis; assembly: GCA_010110895.2. Lineage (NCBI taxonomy): Eukaryota > Viridiplantae > Streptophyta > Pinopsida > Pinales > Pinaceae > Picea > Picea sitchensis. The sequence goes on from SNQJ01S0204153.1 coordinate 16,053, forward strand.
AGATGAAATTTGTTAATCAAGCATTGATGAAAGAGGTTCAAGAATTAAAACAATAAAATATTAGAAAAGGAAAGTGGCAAAATGATGGGTAAAGGAAAGAAATGAAAAAGAATGATGAAGAAATCAGAAAGTTGCATAAGCATAATGGAGAACTTATTAACAAGGTTAAGAATGTGAAAAGGTGTTTACAGGAGTCTGAATCAAAGAATAAGGAGGAAGAAGATATTATCAAAAAAGTGGATTCGAAGAAAATTGACAAAATACTTGAAGAAGAAATTTGCAAGAAGGTTGAAGAAACCCTAAACATTGATGGGGTAAAATCATAAATATAATCTAGAATCAAATATGGATGTAAGAATTTGATGGATAGCATCACATTGTAACTTCAAAAGGAGAAGGAAGACAAGATTCAAGAAGGTCACTAGGAAATATTTGAAGAAGTTGAGCTCCAACTTGGGCATGTACATGTCAAATATGATGGTATTATCTCAAAGACTAGAGTAATCAAAGACCAAGCAGAGATGATAAGTTGGCCCCATCTCA
>SNQJ01S0204154.1:3887-16595 GCA_010110895.2 Picea sitchensis
TGAATCTCATGTTTTTCGTACATGATTTATCATGATGTGGCATGCGGATATAACCCACCCTAACTGAAGAAAAATGGCGGCACTAACAGAGACATTTTAGGTAATCCAAAAGGTTGCAGAGATCACATAAGTATCAAACAACCAGACTGAGTGGGATTTACATGTATGCATCTTTTTTTTTCCTCCCACTTACGCTTTTCATATATTTTGTCGAGTATTCTTCTGTAAGAAATTTATAAATGATTTTAATTACGATGTGCAAGAAATATCCCTCCGACTATCAAGAAAAATTGGCTTCATAACTTCGCCGAGAAATCCAAGAGAAACTTAATCCAAAGATCAGCAGGAGATGAAGGATATCAAACTACTCGAGTTTGGCACCCCCGATGACTTCGTTGACTTCTGTGACATAGTCAAATATCATACCAAGAAATATTCATTATGGGCCGAAGATCTAGCGAAGGTGACTGACACTGCACCTAGACAAGTGCAACGATTTATGGAACATCTGATTAGAGCTCGAACTATGCTAAAATAGTTCAACACCAGTCTGGTGAAGTATTGGGCATATGTGGTGGAGGGCAGAAGAATTTATGCAGCTCCAATGGAACAACACAAATTTCCATGGGCCCAAACCTGCAAGGCGTTATTCATCATTTGGTCAAAGTATGAGAAAAGTCACCCTTTCAAAGGCATATCTTGAGATGACTATTGGAAAAATTTTAGGAGAGAATGCCACGTGGCGATTTTTTTTTTTTTAACTGCACTTTAGTCATTATTTTTAGTTAATTTTTCATTATAAATAAGAGAATGGACCGATCAATGAAAGGTCGATGGTTGATGCAAGAAACTCCTTTTTTTCTTTAAGAACTATTTGTGAGCTAGATTTAATTAAGAAGTCCTTTTGGATCAGAGACGAAGTTATATTTTCATCAAACTGCCTGTGTGATTGGATGTGAGAATAAATATTTTGTATCTCGTCTCATGAATGATGTTGTAATGAGTAAGAGAAATTAAATCTATTGTCAAGTTATCTGATGTAATGTTTTGTTGCTCTTTACTTTAATGATGAAGATGAATCAATGTGTTATCATGTGATGGATGATTAAGTAGGTGGATTGTTTTGCTTTTCTTTGTTTTATCACATATGTTTTTTCTTTCTGGTAATTAGTATCTCAGACAGTAATTGAATTCTCACATGGTTAATTTATTATTACTAGGCATCTGGTATAGAATTGTCGTCTGCATGCTTGAGTAGCGGGTTATCCCAAGATCAACCTCTTCTCCAGTAGTTAAACTTAATTCTATTTTGTTGCCAAGTTGGTTTATACCGACTTACAATCTTACTTTAGTCCTAGATAAGAGAAAACACAAAAAGAGAAAGTCCCAACTGAAGGAAACACCTTCACAAGAAAATGAAATCCCATCGATTAATTGGCCGGATCGCATGATCTGGGGAACCATTCCACTATTAAACATTGCGGAGTCTAATTTGGCCTCAGTGGTAGGTTTAGTTCCTACTGTTGAACTAAAGGGATTTAATACCCATCAAAAGAATCGACGCTAGAAGGAGGGCCTGAGAATGAATGGCTAAATACATATTTTTCATAGTACTTCAAACAACCTATAGATTCAAAACATCCCACATGCATGGCTAGTCATTCCCAAGATAACCTACACATGCTGAGCACTCCTAAAAGGAGTAACTCATGAGGGTCTGAGGGAGAAACTTTGTACTCTGACATACCTTACACTCTTCCTGATGAGGAATTAAATCAATTCAGAAGAATCACAAGAGCATATGCCTGACAGATTGGTGCATTGTCCTTACATATGATACTTCCTCGAAGAAAAATAGATAAGTAGACCAATGGTCGATACTCCTGACGAGGTTTTCATGCACACTGTACAAGAATTAATATATTTTTCAATAATTGAAATCCAATATCCTCTTGATCTAATACCTGAAACGCTAATCGACAATGTATCTGAACCAAACAGTTTTTTGGAAGAGGAGGAGTTTAACTCAGAATATGAAGATATGGAGGACAACAATGACCATAATGAAGAAAGGGGAAACCCACCACTAAAAAATAAACCTTGGTTGGCCAGAGATGTTTTGGCCCTCCCAAGACCAGTCCATAACCTTCCCCAATAGCCAAAGAAGTTACTTCATATGTTTGATCCCGAAACCTCAAGATTTCCTGAAGATCATATCAAGAAATTTATACTAGCGATCAGGCTTATGAACGTCCAACATGAAGACGTAGTTTTCAGGTTTTTCCCCTACACTTTTGAGAACTTGAACTCCATGTGGTATTTTAAATTACCTATAGGATCCATAACTAGCTGGACAAAGTTTCAAAAAGATTTTCTAGACAAATTTGTATAAGAGACTACTACGGGAGCTCCGATGGCTAAGTTGTTCACTGCCACCATGAGTTTGAAATAGAAGGTTAAATATTTCAATCAAATATTCACAACCATATTAAACAAATTCCAGCCCAAATACAAGCCAACTCAGGATTTGCAAATTGAAGTATATGCTAATACGCTCCCAATCTCTATTTCCATGTTTGTGAAGAGGGCGACCTAATGAACCTTAGCTGAGAATTTTGAAGAAGATAAAAGGATATAATTTCAAATGAAAGGGTGTAAATAAGGATAGGTCTCTTTAGTTAAGAAAGAAGTTCAAACTCCTCCCAGGAGAGGACTCCTTCTGACTAGACTGTCTGAGAAACAAGCAAAACAAACTCCTGGCAAGGGTAATGGAGACATAGAAGATCTATAATGCATGGTTAAGAAATTATCAAATGAGATCATAAACATGAAGAGAAACATAGGGGAAGGAAACTAAGGCCAAAGGCCCTATAAAATTTTCTTTAAAAGAAACCCATCATTCAAAGCAATTGAACCTCCCCCAGCTAACTTGAATATTGTTCTAGGGAATGTTGCATCTGATTCTTTCTGTACCTATCACCAAAAAAACCACTCTGAAAGAGACTGTTGTCAATGGGTGCATTCCATGAATTTGATGGCCAACCAGTTTTTATATTAGGTTTCCCTAACCGAACAACCAAGAAGTTTGGTTATGAATGTTGTTGACCAGGAAGAGATTGACGCACCAGAAGATACAACCATGCTAATATGGGATCATGACCTAATTATGCCTTCTGACGACCTATTTCAAGTTCAAGAAACACCTAGAGAGGTATCGGTTGTGAAAACTAGAAGTAAAGGTCCACCTGTCTCGAAGGATCCCACTAACACTCAAACATCAGGAGAAAGGTCAACTCCTAATCACCCGAAAGAACCTTTCACTCCCCATAATAACCCTATTATCATGCATACCCGAGAATAGCCCAAATTGGAGTACAACATAGTTGAATATCTGAAGAAGTTGAAGGCTAATATATCGGTCATGGACATGTGTAGAATCCCTCAACAAAAATATTTCCAGTTACAAGCTATGAAATCAGTAGAAAACCCCAGGACAAGAAATGAACAACAAATAAATCTAACTTCCACATATCTAGTAAATAAACCAACTATGAATACCTGCTCAGAAGATAAGAAGGGAAAACCTTTTGTCCCACCATTCCTCTTAATGTTTGAAGTCTTCAACAATAACCTCCACAATTGTTTGGTAGATTCAAGAGCACCTTCCAACGTGATGTCTTTGTCTATTTGCAAAAAATTAAATGGCGTTCCTCTCAAGAGTGATAAACATGTAATACAACTAGAGATAACCTAGGTCTGAGTCATGGGTGAACTCAAAGATGTAATGATCAGGATAGCGACACATCCTAAATTTGTGAAAGTGATTGACATCATTGTAGTAGACATCCCAGAGGCCTATGGGTTATTACTAAGTCAAGATTGGTCTGAGAAGTTGAATGGGAACTTTATTACAAACTAGGCACACCTTTGGATAACACTGAAGGGATACAATAATATGATCATAATCGATAGGGAGAGATACCTGAAACATACAATCATTGATTTAGAGACCCCGAACAAACCCTCATCCACAGATTTCCCCATCCTAGGAAATTATTCCTATGATTCCTAACTTGGGAACTTCTTGTTCCAAATGTATATCGATGGCCACCCACCTTTTCCAACTGGCTCAAAATAGTTTTCTGACAATTTTGGCAATTTACTATTTTTAGCAATTTTAATTTCCAGGGCCATTTTGAGGGCCTAAATGAAGGTTTGTCGGGATCAAGCTCTTTAATGATATCCGAAAGCATGATTGAGCCACCAAAATAAATATCCTTGATGATACCTTTCCAATGGGCTATCGCACACCTAAAACATAGATCGTATGCAAAAGTTACGACCCCAGGAAGTTGATGTACTAACTTACCCAAATAGGGCCCACACGACTTTTGGCGCTTCATCTCCTAGGGTTAGGTTTTTGGATGTCTAGGGTTTTTGTCATTCTTCCTTATTGTAAAAATGCCTTCAGAGCCTCATTGTAACCTTCTTCTTATGAAAGCGTGTTGCCCTCACATCTCTTCTCAGAGATAAGCTGCCACCATTCTAGCAAGCTTATTTCCACTGCATTTTACAGTTTCAGCTTATTTCGTTATTGAATAGAAAACCAATTTTATTGTATCTCTATTATTTTGTTTTAAGCACCTGTTAATAATCTGTGTTCATTTCGTTCTTCTCATAAAATATGGATCAGTGGTATCAGAGCGGTCTGCTCCTTATCGTCTTAATGCATGTCCCCAACAAGGTCGGAGTACAAAGAGTTGGGTCTCAAGCTTGTTTCTCTTTAGGAAAGAAGTTCTTGCACGCCCAAGTGACCTCCCATGGAAGGAGAAAAGAAATATGATGAGACAAGAGATCCTTTCAAACTTTTGATTGAGGAATCCCTCATGCAATAGAGGAACGAGATGATGGATAGTTTCGTGCAAATCCTTCGACGACTACCAATAGGCAACACATCTTCTTCGAATGGAGGCACCGCCCCATTCAAGGTACAAATAAACTTCGATATTCCTCTATTTGAAGGTCATATAGATGCAGATGCTATAGAGAAGTGGTTGAATCTACTAGAAGGGTATTTTTCTATCCATAACTTTTCGAATAAAGAAAAGATTACTTTTGCGCTCCTCAAATCTGTTCCCCATGTCAAAGATTGGTGGGAAACTTTCTGTGAGAAAAATGAAATAGTGGAAACCTCATTATTTTCATTCATGACCACCTGGAAATCCTTCATTGATGTTATTAAGGAACAATACTACCCTGTCAGAAGTTATGATGACCTGTATACCAAATGGACCACACTGCGGCAAGAAAGAGACTAAGCAGTTCCATATTTCACAAATATCTTCCATACCTTGTGCACCAAGTTGGGTATCAAAGATTCAGAGAGACATCTGGTGCACAAGTATCGCAGTGCTCTGCATAGATACATCCAGACTGAAATGGAATTTCTAGACATCTCATCCTTGGGCATGGCCTACCAATATGCCATCAAAATCGAGTAGAATCTCAAACAAAAGACGCGACAATTTGGGCCTGGGAACCCCTCACAACAAAAGACAGGAAAGGGTGGCCCCAACCCACTGAACAAAGGATAGAGCAAAGATGGGTAGTATCAGGATAACTACTCCAAGCCATAAGCAAAGAAGGACACTAGAAAGACAAAGAAAGATACCAGGAAGTGGTGGGACTTCCATAAGAGACCTTGGCATAACACTATTGACTGCCACTCAAAGAAGTCATTGGTGGCTAAAGTGAAAGCCTTTGAATCAGATGCAGATTATGACTCTAAGGCAGAACCAGAGAGGGGAATATGGATCATTGATGTGGAACCTAGTGACACCGTTGCTACCACCAAGCTCCAACCTGGTGAACCAGACGAGCCAAAAGAAGGAGAGTGCCTCTTCCATTCAGAGATGCGGGTATAAGGAACCCTATTGCACTTCATCGTTGATAGAAGTAGCTATAAGAACCTCATCTCAGTAGAGGTGGTCAAGCAACTAGCCTTGCCAACAACACCGCACCCACAACTGTACACCATTGGATGGATTTGCCAAGGAAGCGATCTCTGTGTCAGTCAACAGTGTCAACTGTCGTACGATATCAAGACCTTCAAAGATGAGGTATTGTGTGATGTTCTTTTGGGACAACCTTATTTATGTAAACTTCATGTTGTATATGAGCCTAGGCCTCGTAGTGTTGTTATTACTTTGAACAGGAAATTGTATAGGATACCTGAGGCAGTCCCACCTAGTGCTATTTCCTTGATCTTTTCTAAGCAATGCAGGAAGGTCATATCTCAGACGGGGAAGCTTGTCTTCTTTGTGATTTTAACTTAGAATAAGCAAAAGATCACAGCCACATCTAGGGTCTTTGCAGCCGACCTTTCCACACGGAAAAAGCAAGTAGATAAGGTCATGGAAGAATACTAGGATATCTTCTCCTCACCTACAGGGGTACCTCTGCACTGCCAGGTCAAGCACCCCATCGATATGACCCCTGACGCACTGCTACCCAATGGGTAAGTCTATCATCACTCTTTTTTAGAGAATGAGGAGATCAAGCGACAGATCTAAGAACTGCTCCACAAGGGGCACATCCTCCCCAGCTCATCACCTTGCGGGAGCCCAATCGTGTTGGTACAGAAGAAATATGGGACCTGGCGACTCTGTATTGATTACTAGGCTCTGAATAAAATCACAGTCAGAAACCGGTGCCCAATTCCCTGAATCGATGACCTCCTTGATCAACTCATGGGGGAAAAATACTTCAGTAAGATTGATCTGAGGTTTTTCTACCACCAGGTCCCAATAGAACATACAGATGCATGGAAGACCACCTTCAAGTCAAAGGAAGGCCTTTTCGAATGGTTGGTCATGCCCTTTGGTTTGAAAAATGCTCTAGCCACTTTCATGAGGATGATGGACAATATCCTACGACGATTCACTAATACTTTTGTAGTGGTGTATCTAGATGACATTGTAATTTCCAACAAGACTTGGGCCGAACACTTGCAACATATTCAGCAGGTTTTGCACACCCCGCGGCAGTAAAATCTATACGCCAACTTGGAAAAATGATCATTTGGCATGGACAAGGTCCATTACCTGGGCTACATCATTGATCAACATGGCATACATGTGGATCTAGTCAATATCCAAGTCATCCATGACTGGCCAACCCCAACAACACTCACTGAGCTTCAAAGTTTCTTGGGCTTTGCCAATTTCTACCGTAGGTTCGTGTTGGGTTTCTACCATATTGCATGGGCCCTCAACCAAATAAAAAGGGGTGGTGGTAAGGAGAAATTTGCATGGAGCCGGTCCCAACAACAAGCATTTGATGATTTGAAGCAACGCTTTTTCTCAACTCTAGTACTTTCACTACCAGACATACAACATCCTTTTGAGATCAAGATAGATGCTTCAAACTATACTTTGGGTGTCATTCTCACTCATCACAGCCACCCTGTGGCCTATCATAGTGAGACACTGTCAGATATTGTTCGTAAGTACCCTACTTACGACAAAGAAATGTACTCCATTGTGAAAGCATGCCACCAATGGAGACATTACATTCTTGGGAAGGAGACAGTCATCCACACTAATCACAAGCCACTGCAGTTCATGTAGATACAAGGAAAATTGCAGAATGACCGCCATCAAAAGTGGTCTAGATACTTGCATCAATTCCACCTCAACATCAAGTATAAAACAGGAAGCACCAATCACGATGATGATTTCCTCAGCAGACCTCTAGTCATGACACTCACCATGGTGCTAGACTCTTGCGGCCATGAGACATATGGATGGCCCCAACTCTATGAGACAGACCCTGACTTCGTCACCATCTACCAAATGTTGGGTGCAAACATAGTTGTTGATAATTTCCATCTTCAGGATAAGTTGTTGTGTCGTCTGGGACATATCTATGTTCCATCAAGTGAGATAGTCAGGTGGCATGACACTTTGCCATTGAAAAGACAGTGGCGATGCTACAAAAACATTTCTACTGGTCGAAACATTGACAGGAGGTCATCAAGTATATGAGGTCTTGTACTGCCTGCGCCATTACCAAAACGAACACTAAGAAACAAGGACTGTACACCCCTCTTCCTACTCCTGATAGGTCATGTGAATCCATCAAAATGGACTACATGTAGAGCCTCCTATCCACCAAGCGGGGAAATGGTTATGTTTTTGTGGTTGTTGATCACTTTTCTAAGATGATGATTCTGGTTGCCTGCAAGAAGAGCATCACAGCAGAGGCCACTTCTAAGATCTTCCTTGAACGAGTCTGGGTACATTTTGTAATCCCACAAACCATTGTCTCAGATCGGTATAGTCAATTTCTCAGCACATTCTGGTCGAGCCTCTAGTCACTGCTGGACACCAAGCTCACCAAATCCATGTCCTTCCACCCCCAGACAGATGGCCAAACTGAGGTTGTAAATCGAATGATTGTATCCTTTTCATGTATAGTTCAAAGCACCCTCACACATGCAATGAGAGCCTTCCCTATGTCTAGAATAGATACAATTGTGCCCTGCATAGCTAAACTGACCACAACCCCTTTCAAGTGGGGTTGGGATTCCAACAATTGGGACCCATAGATGTTGCACTTACCCTTGCGGTCACCTTGACTGACTCATCTCCTACTCCATCTGAAGCTGCCAAAGCCACCCAGTTAATTGAATGGATCCAGCGCATCCTAGGTTCAGGATATCCTACAGAAGTCCAATGATAAGTACAAACAATGCCATGATCAACATCGAGTTTCGCATAAGTTTCAGGTGGGTGACAAAGTTTGGTTGCACTTGTAGAAACAACGTCTTACAAGACCCCATTGGAAGCTTCACCCACTCCCTTATGGGTTGTACACTATCACCAAGGCTGTGGGGGATCATTCTTTTGAGTTCAATATTCCTCCTTTCCTTGGTCTACGCCCAGTGTTCAACGTGGATCTCCTTCTCCCTTATTTCCCACCATTATTGGACACCTAAGAAGTAGCAAAACAATTAACACCAACAGAGCTCAATCCCGACTACCTACAATAAGAATCCAATGATCAGATTGTGGACAGACAGATCAAGGGTACTCGACAAAAAAGGATACATCTTTATCGAGTCATCAAAGCAGGGCAGCTCCTGCACCAAGGCAAGTGGCTCACTCAGGGCCAAATTCAGCAGAAATTTCCTCATCTAATGGGGTACCTCAACATAATGGATACCATTTCTTCTTAAGGAGGGAGGATTGATCCAGATGGATATCGGTGGCCACCCACCTTTTTCAACTGGCTCAAAATAGTTTTCTGACAATTTTGGCAATTTACTATTTTTAGCAGTTTTAACTTCCGGGGGCATTTTGAGGGCCTAAATGAAGGTTTTTCAGGATGGATATCCTAAATGGTAATAAAATGAAACATCGATCCCCCAAAATGAATCTCCTCAACAATACCTTTCCAACGAGCTATCACACGCCTAAAACAAAGTTCGTATGCAAAAGTTACGACCCCGGGAAGTTGATGTACTAACTTACCCAAACGGGGCCCACATGACTTTTGGCGCTTCATCTCCTAGGGTTAGGGTTTTGGATGTCTAGGGTTTTTGGCCTTCTTTCTTACTGTAAAAAGGCATTCATAGCCTCATTGTAACCTTCTTCTTGCGAATGCGTGCTACCGTCACATCTCTTATCAGAGATAAGCCATCACCATTCCAGCAAGCTTGTTTCCACTGCATTTTACAGTTTCAGCTTATTTTGTTATTGAATAGAAAACCATTTTTACTGTATCTCTATTATTTTGTGTTAAGCACCTGTTAATAATATGTATTCATTTCATTCTTCTTATAAACTCTGGATCACTTCTCCCCTCTTCCATCTAATGTTCCTCTCACTCAAAACTCTGAAATGGTCTTTCAAGATAAATCATCGATATCAACAGAGGAAACCCTCTTTTGTCAAGAACCTATGCTAGAAATCACTGAACAAAAGATAGGAGGGAAACAAAGCAATAAGAGGGAATAAACTATTAACTTTATCTCACAAATTCGAACCATATATTTCAATGGATCTAAATCACAGGAAGGATCAAGGGAAGGGTGCACCCTCATTGATCCAAAAGGTAAACACCATTTCCTATCCTGTAGACTAGAATTTGAATGCACCAATAACACCATCGAGTATGAATCTCTAGTACAGGGGTTAAATAAAACCATAGACTTAAACATCAAAGAATTGACGGTTTTCAGAGACTCAGAGATTATCGTTAGACAAGTAAGGAATGCTATACATTTCAATTTCCCGCACCTAAATAATTATCAACAGGAAGTGCATAGGTTAATAGAGCATTTTGAAGCTTTCAATATCACGCAATACCTAGAGAAAAGAATATCCTTGCCTCCCAATTCACTGTGGAACTACTCTACAAACCATCAGTTCCTAACAACATTTCTAATTGGAAAGTCTTTAAAGGAGATGAACATATCATAAAATTTCTAACTAACAAAGATAATTTCAAAGACTTACCTATTGGCGATGAAGAATTCCAGGAAAAATAAGAAGGATTTGATCCTTAGACAGGTAAACCTATTGAAAAATCAAAGTCTCGCACAATTGAAAAAGGGATAGCTAACTTGGAGAATCTTTTTGACCTAAAGGAACGATTTAAGGGGCCTAAAAATGAAAATACTAGTAGCTCTTGCCCCCTGCATGAAACTATAAATATCAGAACCCCGAACAACCCAAATAATGTGAATATTGACAAGACTATATCTAAAGAAGAAATAAAGGCTTACCTCAAACTGTTCAGACAATACCAAGATGTATTTGCATGGTCCTATCGATATCTAAAAACTTATGATACCCGCATCATTTAATGCACTATCCCATTAAGATGCGAAGTGAAACCCTTCCAACGAAATCTCTAAAAGTATAAACCATCCCTGAAACCTCTCATGTATTAGGAATTGAAGAAACTTTTGGATGCCAAAATAATCTTCTAGGTTAGACATTTTGCATGGGTAAAAATTTAGTTCCCGTGAGGAAAAAGTCTGGAGAAATCCACTTATGCATAGATTTTAGGAACCTCAACAGAGCTTCAGAAAAGGACAATTACCCAGTCCCTCCAATGGAGTAGCTCCTGGAGACTATGTCTGGCCCAAAGATTTTCTCTCTACTCGACGGTTTTTCAGGTTACAACCAATTCCTATTTTCAGAGGAAGATCATTTCAAAACTACCTTATGAACCAAGTGGGGAACCTTCTCTTATAAGCACATGCCTTTTGGGTTAATCAACATAGGGGTGACCTTCCAAAGGGTCATGGATGTATCATTTCAAGGACTAATCAACAAGTTTGTGTTCATGTATCTGGATGACGTAACTGTGTATTCAAAGAACAGAGAAGAGAACATCCAACAGTTAACTCAGATTTTCGAAAGGTGTAGGAGATACGTCATATTCTTAAATCATAAGAAAACTATTTTCTACAGTGAGGAAGGTAAGATGTTAGGCCACATTATATCTCAATAAGACATTCACATAGACCCAAAAAGGATTAAGGCCATATCTCAACTCTCGTTGCTTCACAACAAGAAAGTTATGTAGTCTTATTTCGGTCAAATCAATTTCGTGAGAAAATTCACTCCCGATTTCGTGAAAACTATCAAACCCTTACAAAAGATGATTCATATAGATGTTGAATTTAAATGGGACAATGAGCGGAAGGATTCTTTGAGCAACATCAAAACTTCTATATCTCAATCCCTTGTGTTACGAAGTCGTGATTTCAACAAAGATTTTTTCCTCTATACTTTTGCCTCTGACCAGTTGTTAGGTATAGTATTGACTTAGAAGTATGATGAAAACAATGAGGATCATATTTTTTTCATAAGCACTAATATCCAAGGATCCGAACTTAATTATCCTGCTATAGATAAACAAGCCTATGCAGTATATAAGGCAGGAAAACACTTCAGGTCCTACATCCTCAAGAACCACACCAAAATAATCATGCCCCACCCTACATTATGATCCCTATTCACTCAATAGGATATGGGGGAAATAAGATGAAACTAGATGGTAGTAGTTCAAGAATTTGATCTAGATATAAAGTCTACCAAACTAGTTAAAGGGCAAGGATTATGCAAACTTGCAGCCGAAGCCCAGGACCAAGTAAATGAATATTACGAATGGGAGAATGAAATGACATTATGGTCTGGTGAAGTTTCATACATTTCCCTAGGACAAGATTCTTGGTACAAGAAGCTAACTTATCTCCTACACCATGGGACTTGTCCAAAAAATCTCAACCCTAGGGACAGGAGAGATCTCAGGTTAAAATCTGCACAATATCACCTCACAAATTCGATACTCTTTCGGATTAATTATGATGGGGTACTATTAAGATGTCTCTAACATGAATATGCATACAACTTTCTGAAGGAGCTCCATGATGACCTTGCCGGTGGACATTTCGCAGGAAACACTACCGCTCATAAAATATTGAGAGTTGGCTATTATTAGCCCACCTTGTTCAAAGATGCTCACAGTGTTGGGCCCCAACAACTCCCCCTAATTCTTTACAAAATTTAAAGGTCCCCCATTAGAATCTTGATAATTATAATGAGCTACAGAATCAACCTTTTCAAATATTTCCATACCTTGGCTTACTTTGAGACAAACTTAAGACATTCACTATAGTATGAGACATTCATT
>SNQJ01S0204154.1:16605-31480 GCA_010110895.2 Picea sitchensis
CCAGCACCAACTGTATGGAAGAACCAACTTCCATTCACACAGGAACCAACCTATATAATAGAGAACAATAGTTCTCCCTTGGACCTCCCTTCCACCCTAACATATAAAGTTTGTTATATATAAATTTATCACAGTGATATAATATTTATCATTGGCTTACCAAGCTTATCACTATTCTATTATGTTGCTCTGCTTTCCTGCATTAGTGTCTCTCTGTCTACATCTTCTTGCATTTTCTGATCTTTTGTTTTTCTCTACAAGAGCACCTCAGCCTTCCTTTACTGCCTCACTGTCTTGCTACACACATACCCTACACTTTATGTGCCTCTACCTTTTATGCTCTGTGTGCCATGTCCATTCAATGCACCATTTGTCTTGTCTATTTTTCCACTGCTACACACTCCTCCTTCTACACTCCTTGATCACTCTAAACAACAACAACCCCCATCTCTTCTTTGTTCTGCATACTTATAGTCTTTGTGCACCTTGTGCATGTTATCCTACCATGCTTCTACATGCTCTCTCCATGTCGAGTGCTCTGCCTGATCATCATCGCAACTCTTTATCTTCTCTAGTAGTTAAACCCATGTTTCCATCATCACGGGGTGTTATGCTAAGATTCCTTAGCCTGTATCGTAGTTGAGACTCTTCTTCTTCTCTACCAAACTCGAGATGATCCTCTCTATTGAAGTTATAGGCTTCAACACTCTTCCATCTGTCAATCACCTCTAAGAATATTCTTCCTTCCACTGAAATATGCCTTGACCCTCTTCATCTTCTCTAGCGATCACACTTAGGCTTGTTTCATTCCTCTGGTAGAAGTCATCAGTCGTTTCTAGCAGTTACACTCTAAAGTGAAACAATAGCCATCTGATCATACTTAAATTCGTCTGCACCATTGGATTGGATCTGTAGGATCTTGTGTTTATTTCTCATTTAGACATTTCGGAATTTCAACATTCTTGTGGTTAAGAGTCTCAATTATCCATCTCCCAAAATCCAAAATGGAGATTTTCTCTACATATTTTCGATGATGTGACCTACACCAGTGACCAAGGCTTACACCAAAAAGGTGTTTTCACATTTCTCATTTCGGCATTTCGCATTTCGTAATTTCGAAAATCCTTTAATGAAGAGTCTCAACTCTTGAATCTTCCAACTCCCAGTATCCAAACCTCCGAAATGGAGTCGGACCAATGGTCCACACTCTTGATCGTTCGACGGTCTAGATCTCTTTGTGATTTCATATATCGCAATTTCGGCATTCTTGATGTGAGGGTTCTTGACAACTCCAAGTCCCGGTATCTGAATCTCTGAAATGGAGTCAGATCAACGACATTTCACCATTTCGCATTTTGTCATTTCAGGACTCTTGTGGTGAAGAGTCTTAGTGCTTAACTTCTCCAACTCCCAGTATCCGAAGTTCCGAAATGGATTCAGATCAAAGATTCAGTATTTCGTTGTTTCGCATTTCGACGATTCGACATTTCGGCACTCCTGTGGTGAAGTGTTTCGACACTTCAACTCCCAATATCCAGGACTCCAAAATGGAGTTATTTCCCGGTCTGTAAAGATCTTTGTTGTTGTGCCTATTTTGGGATTTCGGTGTTTCGCATTTCGGTGATTTGACATTTCTACACTCCTGTGATGAAGTGTTTCGACACTTCAACTCCCGTTATCTGGGACTCTGAAATGGAGTTATTTCCCGGTCTACAAAATTCTTTGTTGGTGTTCCTATTTTGGGTTTCGAGTTTTTGGGGTTTCACATTTCACGATTCTGGGACTCCTAATGACGAAGAGTTTTGACTCTTCTAACTCTCGATATCCAAAACTGTCCTCCTACCTTCGGGATTTCGTAACCTTGCTTCACCTTTCTCTTTAAAGAACATGCAGGTTCTCCTGGATCCAACGTCGGTCGGACCTCGGGCTCAGATCTGACGTTCATTGGGAATTCTCAATGGGATCCAAAGATCATTGCCATTTCTCCTCCTGAGATTTCGTTGTCTCTGTTATTCCATCATTGCATACTCTGATCTTGCCATCAATAACAATCAAACCTACAATCAATGATAATCACAACTGTTATTATTATCTATTTCTCACACAAAATTTTCTCTATTTCTTGACATATTTTCTTTTGCAGTTGATAGAAGTTGGCATTTCAATAAAATTGCACCAGTAGAGAAAATGCAGAGAAAGGGGTGAAAATGGCTTTTTCAAGAAGCCATAACTTCTAGCTTAGATATCGGATTAGGGAATGAGTGTAGCCATTGGAAATATATTTCACAGAGGAATGAATCTAGGGAAACATTTCATGGATTGATGCAACATGTCCTTCTTAAATTGACAAGGAAATAAAATGTATTCTAATTAATGAAAATTTTTACAATACACTAACAATAATCATTACATGCACATTTCTTGCAGAATTACAGGTATAGAAAAAACTTTAGTTCTTATATAAGGAATGGAGTTATGGAAGATTCCTAGGGATCTTACATCCATGAAGAAGAGATCATAGGTCATCATGTCAGCATGGGGAATGTCGAGATAGAGTCAAATGGAAGAATATATAGGCAAGAGATTGTCACTATGAGAATATTTGATAGGGAAGTGAAGAGCTACAAAGATGATAATGAAAAGTTTATGAAGGCTTAGGAAGAGATACTTCAGATCTTAAACATGTTTCATAAGAAAGTTAACAAATATGTTGGAACCAAGCAAGCATCTAGTGATAGAAAAGTATCAACATCTAGATCCCATAGAAAAATGGATGATCACAAAAATGATAGGAAGTCAAGAAGCATGAGAACATGATATCATTCTCCAAGATATTCCACTAGAATAAATCATGCAAGTTCAGGACCAAGGAGAAGCCCAAGTGTGTTTCATGTTGAGAGGAAAAGAAAAAGGCTTGAGGCAGACATATTGAAAGGTGAACTTAGGAATATCAAACCACCTAATTTCAATGGTGAACACGGGAGAGGGGAAGAGGATGAGGCCTGGTTGTTGGAAATGAATAAATATTTCAAGCTGCATGATTACCCCTCTGATCCAGATTTTATGAGTTGAATGAAATGACTATAGATTATTAATAGATGCTTTACACAGAATAACAGAGATACAGTAAAACTGGTTTTCTATTCAACAAGGAAATAAGCTGAAACTATAAAATGCAGTGGAAAACAAGCTTGTTGGAATGGTGGCGCATTATCTTTGAGAAGAGATGTGACGACTATGCTCATTCGCAAGAAGATGATTTCAATGAGGCTCATAAGGAATTTTTACAGTAAATGGGAGTGTCAAAAACCCTATACATCCAAAAAACTAACACTAGGAGATGAAGCACCAAAATTCATGTGGGCCCCATTTGGGTAAGTCAGTACATCAACTTCCTGAGGTCGTAACGTTTGCATAAGATCTTCGTTTTAGGTGTACGATAGCTCATTAGAAATATCTATCCGAGGAATACAATTGTTGACGAAAATTTCATGTTGAAATTTTTCGATTGGTACATACCCAAAAAATGTCGTTTAGGGCCTCAAAATGGCTCCGGAAGTTCAAGACCTGAAAAATTGCTAAAAATAGTAAATTACCAAAATTGCTAGAAAGTTGTTTTGAGCCAGCTGGAAAAGGTTGGTGGCCACCGATATCCACCTGAATCAATCCTCCCTCTTTAAAAATAAATGGTCTAAATTTCATTGAGTTCCACCATCAGATGAGGAAATTTCCATTGAATTTGGCCCCGGGTGATCCACTTGCCTTGGTGCGGGAGTTTCCCTAGTTTCACGACTCGATAAAGTTGGATGCTTTGTTATCGAGTGAATTTGATCTATGTGTCCACAATATTATCATTGGATGCTTGTTTTATGCAATCTAGGTTGAGCTTTGTTGTTGTCAGTTGTTCTGCTATGTCTGAGGTGTCGAATAATGGTGGGAAATAAGGCTGAAGGAGGTACACGTTGAACACTGGGTGTAGGCCAAGGAAAGGAGGAATGTTGAGCCCAAAAGAATTATCTCCCACAACCTTGGTGATGTTGTATGTCCTATAACAGAGTGGGCAAAGCTTCCAATGTGGTTTTGTAAGACGTTCTTTCTGCAAGTGCAATCAAACTTTGTTGCCCACCTAAAACTTATGTGGCACCCAATGTTGATTATGGCACTCCTTGTACTTGTCATTCCAATTTTGTAGGATCTCCTAAACCTTTTGAAGGATGTGATGGATCCAATCAATGAACCGGGTGGCTTTGTCAGCTTCAGTTGGAGCAGGAGATGAGTCAACCGAGGTCACCACAAGGGGAAGTGCAACATCTATGGGACCCAATGGTTGGAATCCCAACCCCACCTAAAAGGGGTTGTGGTCAGTTGAGCTATGTAGGTATCAGTTGTAGCTATGATGGAAATAGGGAAGAATCTCATCCCATGTGCGAGGGTGCTTGGAATTATACATGTGCAGGATATGCATGATCATTCGATTTACAACCTCGGTTTGACCATATATATAGATGTGGAAGGCCATGTATTTGGTGAGCTTGGCATCCAGCAGTGACAAGAGGTTGGACCACAATTTGCTGAGAAATAGATTGTCCTGATCTGAGACAATGGTTTGTGGGATTCCAAAATGTACCCAGGCTCGCTCAAAGAAGATATTGGAAATGGCTTATGTTGTGATTCCCTTCTTGCAAGCAACCAAAATTGCCATCTTAGAAAAGTGATCAACAACCACAAAAAAAATAGTCATTTCCCTGCTTGGTGGACAGGAGGCCTGACATGTAGTCCATTTATATGGATTTCCATGGCCTGCCAGGAGTAGGAAGAGGGGTGTTGTTATAACCCTAATTTTCACCATACATGATTACCTGGCATAAATCCATCTCATATTCCTTCCTTGCCAAGCTAGTAGTGAACAACTCTTCTTAAAAACACCCTTTTTAAAGGTACACACACCCTGCTCCACTACAACCCATGTGTACACTCTTTCTGACCCACTACAGCCCGCGTGTACACTCTAGCTGACCGACTATAGCCCACCTGTACCTACAAAATAACACAAAACATAAAGTTGTCGACAGAACACGCAGTTTTGGGTAAGTTAACTGAACCTTTCGAGCATGCATGGCTAGTCACTCAACCAAATACCTAGCTCTTTCTAGCCTATAAAAGAAGGGGTAGGGGTCCCATTTGAAAAGAAAAAAAAAGAGTATAGAAACTCTGCCCAAATTTATCCCTCCTTTTCTCCACTTTCCTGCAATTGCATTGTGAGGTTGAGTAGTTGGTTCATTGTGAGGAGGAGCCTAGGATCAGGTTCGAGGAGTAGTGCCAACCACATATTGTAAAGTTTACTCTTGTGAAGATTAATACAAAAAGGAATGATTTTCCCATCCTGCCATATCATGTGTTCAAGTTGAATATTTATTTTATGATATTGTCACAACTAACCCAGTAATTAGTATATGAAATGCATGCTCCCAGCCTTTTGTTTGCTCATGTGCGAATGCAGGTCATCTTTGGGAGGAGGCTTGAAATCAAAGAGAGAGTGAAATCAAAGTGTTCGACATCAAACGAAGCACTTAAGGTAGAGTTATCGAATCTCATTTACACCTTTGTATTGCATGAATGTGGGGTTTTGTGTTAGGATAATAAGAAAGAGTTGAGGCCTTTGAAATGATCATTTTCTGCATGCATGATTAGAGCCCTTAAATGCTAAATCTGTAGGAGGGATTCCCACCCACAATAGGTGTACAAACCCTATTTCTTAGTTGTTAGTTTGGCAATAGCACAAGCAGTGTTGGACCTGATATAATTGTTGACCTCCTATCAAAGTTTCGACCAGTAGAAATGTTTCCTTAGCATCACCACTGTCTTTTCGACTTCAAAGTGTCCTACCACCCAGCTGTAGTGGGATTCCTATATCATTTTCACTCACTCGCTTGATGGAACGTAGATATGGCCTAGATGACACAACAACCCATCCTGAAGATGGAAATTATCGATAATTGTGTTTGCATCCAACATTTGGTAGATGGTGGTGAAGTTTGGGTCTGTCTCATAGAGTTGGGGCCATCCAGAGGTGTCATGGTTGCAAGAGTCTAGAATCTTGGTGAGTGTCACGACTGGTGGTCTACTAAGGAAATCAACAACGTCGTTGGTGCTTCCTGTTTTATACTTGATGTTGAGGTGGAATTATTGTAAGTATGTGGATCACTTTTGATGGTAGTCATTCTATAATTTTCCATGTGTTTGCATGAACTACAGTGGCTTATGATTAGTGTGGATGACTATCTCCTTCCCAAGAATGTAATGTCTCCACTGGCAGTAGGATTACACAATGGAGTGCATTTCTTTGTCGTAAGTAGGGTACTTATGAACATCATCTGATAGTGTATCACTATGATAGGCCATGGGGTGGCCGTGCTGAGTGAGAATGATGCCCACAACATAATATAAAGCATATGTCTTGATCTCAATTGGCTACTGCAGGTCTGGTAGTGACAGTATTGGGGATGATCACAAGCGTTGCTTCAAATCATAGAGCACTTGTTGTTGGGACTGTCCCCACACAAATTTTTCCTCACCACCACCCCTAGTTATTTGGCTGAGGGCCCATGAAATATGGGAGAATCCCAATAGGAACCTGTGGTAAAAATTGGCAAGGCCCAAAAAGATCTGAATCTCAGTGAGTGTGGTTGGGGCTGGCCTGTCACAGATGACTTGGATCTTGGTTGGATCCATATGTACTCCATGTTGATCAACAATGTAGCCTATCTAATGGGCCCTGTCCATGTTGAAGGAGAATTTTTCCAAGTTGGCGTATAGCTTATGTTGCCCAAGACTTGTTGTAAATAAGAATGTCATCCAGATACACCACTACAAAATTATTGGTGAATGCTCACAGGATATCATCCATCATCCTCATGAAAGTGGTTGGATCATTTGTAAAACCAAAGGGCATGACTAACCATTCAAAAAGGCCTTCCTTTAAATTGAAGGTGATATTTCATACATATGCCTATTCTATCAGGACCTGGTAGTAACTAGACTTCAGATCAATCTTACTGAAGTATTTGGTCCCCATGAGTTGATCAAGGAGGTCATAGATTCAAGGAAATGGGTACCGGTTTCTGACTGTGATTTTATTCAAGGCCTAATAACCAATGATGATTCATCAGGTTCCATATTTATTTTCTACCAGCATGATTGGGCTCCCGCAAGGTGATGAGATGGGACATATGTTCCCCTTGTGGAGCAGTTCTTAGATCTGTCACTTGATATCCTCATTCTCTAACATAGAGTGACGATAGACTAGCCCATTGGGAAGCGATGCATCGGGGGTCAGATAGATGGCATGATTGACCTAATAGTGCATAGGTACCCTAGTAGGTGAGGAGAATATATCAGAGTATTCTTCGACGACCTTATCTACTTGCTTCTACTGTGTGGAGAGGTCATCTGTAGAGACCTTGGATGTGGTTGTGATATTTCACTCATTCTGAGATTGAGTCACGAAGAAGACAAACTTCCCCTTCTGAGAGATGAACTTCTTGCATTGCTTGGCAGAGATCAAGAAAATAGAACTAGGTGGGACTACCTCAGGTATCCTGTACATTTTCCTGTTCAAAGTAATAATAACACTACGAGGCCTAGACTCATATATAACATGATGTTTCCATAAATAAGGTTGGCCCAAAAGAACATCACAAAGTTTGAGAAGAGCAATATCACACAATACCTCATATTTTAAGGGGTTGATGTCATATGACATTCGACATTGTTGGGTGAAATGGAGATCTCTTCCTTGTTGGAGCCATCTAATGGTGTAGGGTTGTGGGTGCGGAATTTTCGATAGGGCCAACCACTTGAGAACCTATGTTGATATGAGGTTCTTATTTCTACCACTATAAACGATGAAGTGTAGTGGGGTGCCTTTTACCCAGATATGTGAATGGAAGAGGCGCTCTCCTTATTTTGGCTCATCTGGTTCATCAGGCTGGAGCTTGGTGGTAGCAGCGGTGGCACTAGGTTCCACATCAATGATCCATTTTCCCCTTTCTGGTTCTGATTCAGAGTCATAACCCACATTTGATTCAGAGGCTTTCACTCCGTCCACTAGTGACTTCTTTGAGCGGAAGTCAGCAGGGTTATACCAAGGGATCTTATGGAAGTTGCACCACTTCCCAGTATCTTACTTCGTCTTTCCAGTGTCCTTCTTTGCTTACGTCTTGGACTAGTTTTCCTGATACTGTCCATCTTTGCTTTGTCCTTTTCTCTATGGGTTGGGGTGGCCCTTCCCTGGATTTTGTTGTGAGGGGTTCACGGGTACCAAATTGTCACGTCTTTTGTTTGAGCTTCTGCTCGATTTTGACGACATATTGGTAGGTCGTGCCCAAGGATGAGATGCCCAGAAATTCCATTTCAGCATGGATGTATATATGCATAGCATCACGATACTTGAGCACCATATGTCTCTCTGAATATTTGATACCCAACTTGGTGCTCAAGGTATGGAAGATATTTGTGAACTCTAGCACTGCTTCGTCTCTTTCTTGCCACAGTGTGGTCCATTTGGTATACAAGTCATCATAACTTCCAATAGGTTATTATTGTTCCTTAATAGAATCCCTAAAGGATTCGCAGGTGGTCGTGATTGTAAATGACGAGGGTTCCTATGTTTCCTTTGTTGAATTGGCATTCATCACCTCCTTCGGGACTCGCAACATGGTCTAACAACCTCCTGTGGATCCATTAACTCTAGCGGTGATGAGTTTACCAATCACCCATGGGTTTTGGTCTAATGACAGCTGTACTACCACTAAATTGGTATCAGAGCGAAAGGTTACAGGTTCGATTCCGCTTGAATGGTGTCAAGTATCTTAGTTTGTGTTGAGAGCCCTCGGTTGGTGCTAAGGGGGAGATTGTTGAATTGGTGTTCATCACCTCCTTCAGGACTCGCGACATGGTCTAACAACCTCCTGTAGATCCATTAACTTTGGCGGTGATGAGTTTACCAATCACCCATGATTTTTGGTCTAACGGTAGTTGTACTACCACTAAATTGGTTCACGTCGGGTTCACCATGTGTTGTACAACAGAGAGGGGGGGTGAATCAGTTGTTACCGTGCTTAAACAATTATGCTTATTTTAAACTCTTTACAAAGCACTTAATGACAATCACATTAAAGCAGGGAAATAAGCTATAGCACATTCAACATCGGTCACACATATGAGATACACAAAGACAGATATTTCTGGAGGAAACCCATAAAGGGTAAAAATCTCTTCTTATTTATATGATAAGTAATATTTACATTCTTTACATTATCATACATATGAGTACCAACTCATAATGAGGCTACAACCTCTATTTTGCAAGCTACTACTTGTTGAGAGCGCCAAATCTTTGGTTTCTCTAGCATGAACTAGAAGGAAGCACCAACTCCCCAAGTGTTCCAACACCAACTGGATGGAAGCACCAACTTCCAATCATACAGGCACCAACCTGTAAAATAGAGAACAATAGTTCTCCCTTGCACCACCCTTCCACCTTGATTTTTCTGGCTGCAACTAGATGGAAACTACAACTCCTTGTGTTCAAGCACTCACTTGAACCTCTAAGGACAATAGTCCTCCCTAGCACCTCCCTTCCTCCCTAATTTCTCTAGATGCAACCAGATGGAAACTACAGCTCCCTATGTTCAAGCACCCACTTGAACCTGTGAGGACAATAGTCCTCCCTAGCACCTCCCTTCCTCCCTAAGAAATAAATTTTGTTAATGAACTTATCACAGTGATACAATTTTTATCATTGGCTTACGAGACTTATCACTATTCTTCTACATTGAGCTGCTCTATCTGCATCATTATCTTCTGCACACTCTTCTACGCTTTATGTTCTTCTTCTGTTATGCATTGTGTGTCATCTTAGCTTGATCTGCCATTCCTCTGCTCTCTATTGCAGCTGTTGCATGCTCCTCCTTCTACACTCCTCAATCCCTCACCATAATAGCAACCCATATTTTCTTTGTTATGCGTACTTAAAGTTTCTGTGCGCCTTCTACATGCTCTCTCGCAATGCTTTTGCATGCTCTCTCCATGTCAAGTGCTCTGTCTGATCATCATCACAACTCTTCAGTTTCTCTGGCAGTTAGATCCATCTGTCAATTGCCTCTTCGAACAGTCGTCATTCCACTGGAAGATTCCTTGAGACACCTCAACTTCTCTGGGAATCACTCATAAGTCTCTTCAAGTCCTCTAGAAGAAAATATCAGTCATTTCTAGTAGTTACACTCTGAAGTGCAAAAGTATCCCTCCAATCTTATTTAAATTCATTTGCACCAGTGAATTGACTTCATTAAATCTTACGTTCATTTTATCGTTTCGACATTTCTGCATTCAACAATTTGGCATTCATGTGATCAAGTGTCTCGACACTCTAGGTCATGAAACCCAAAATGGAGCTTGGTTACACTAGCTCCTTCCTCCATATTTCATCGATGTGACCAATGGCTGTGACCACAGCCTACACCAAAAAGGTTTTTTTGCATTTCCGTGATTCTTGTTGTGAGGCATATCGACTCTGCAAGTCGTAGTCCTGGAAACTCTAAAATGGAGCTTGCCACTTCAAGATTTTTCCCCACAGCTCTTCGACGGTGTGACCACCATCGGTGACTGAGTGCTTATCCTGAACGTGCTTTCGTGATTTTTCTTTTCAACACTTCGATGTTCCTGTAGTGATGTGTTCTTGATGATCCATGTCCCAGTATCCAAAGCTCCGAAATGGAGCTTGGTTGCACTAGCTCCGATCATTTCGGCAATTCACATTTCATCCTTTCACGATTCTTGTGATGAAGAGTCTCGTCACTTGACTCTTCCAACTCCTAGTATCCGAAGCTCTGAAATGGATTCGGATCAACTGTCCACACCCTCGATGATTCGATGGTTATTCTCTGCCCTGGGACTTCATCCTTCAAGACTTTGGGGGAGTGATAATGATAAAATTCTTGAAGAAAAAACTACCAGAGTGAGGTCAGTCTTGCGTCACTCGATGACATGTCTTGACTCGAGTGGTTTCCACGTGTCACTCAAAATTGTGAATTCCAGTGTACTGAAATGCCAAAACAACTTCACACTTGTTGTTTTCTGATTGTGCCATGTGTCATGATCTTCCACCTATCCTTTGTGACATGGTCTGGCACATTCACCTTCTATATCTGTTGGTCCAAATCACTTCGCAATTTCTCATATCATGATTTCGACATTCTTGAAGTGAAAGTTCTCGACACCTTCAAATATCGATCTGTGAAACTCTGAAATAGAGTCAGGTTAGCTTTTCGACTTTTCTCACTTTGCAACTTTAGGAATCCTATGAAAAGTATCGACACTTGACTTCTCCATCTCCCAGTATTCGAAACTCCCTAATGAAGTAGGATCAGTGGTCTAGAACAAACCTCGATATGATAGCTAAGGTTATTTTGCGATTTCGCATATCACGAGTTTGGGACTCCTGTTGTGAGGGTCCTTGACATTTCCATCTCTTGGTACCCGAAATCTCGGTATCTGATACATCGAAATGGAGTCATATGAACATCACATCGGCCTTTCAATTGTTTCTCTTCCTGAGTAAGAGTTCCTGCAAGGAGTGCAGTGAAACATCCACAAGGAGTGCGTTGACAGGTGTTCAGAGTTTATCTCTGAAAGCTCAAGAGGGATATCATTGTTCTCATCTCAACTAGAGTGCAAGACAAGAACAGAAGCTATGCAAGGTGTGTGTAGGATAGTCAAGACCTTAGGACTTATAAACCAAGGTTGAGGGATTGAAGGATTATTGTTGCAGAGTTGCACAGAGTCAAGAGATTCAAATATTCAGGAATATTTGAAGAAGTGCCGCAAGGAGTGCGTGCAGAAGTCTTCTGAAGACTTGAAGTTGGAAGGAAGTTCAGGAGGAGTAGTGTTTTCAAAAAAATTTGAATAAAGCTCAGGAAGGTTGATCCCTTCGAAGTATTCAAGGGGAGAAATTGGACGGTCGAAATTCTCCAAGGAGAACTCCCAAAACAATGAGGAATGTAGGATCTACAGAACTTGCAAGGTGGATAAGGGCCGACAAACCCATCCCTTTGGTATCCAGAGTCAACGTGGGTCGTTGATTTTGATCTTTTGGGGCCATCAGATCATTTCAAGAATTCAGGGTTTAGGAGTCCAAAGTGTAAGCCAAAAATCCTTAGCTGATCAAGTTCTCGAAACGCGAAAAGAGGTTTCGTGTGTGAAGTCAAAGAGTGATGAGTTCGGGAATTCAGAACTTCAAAGTTTAGGGTTTTGAAAGTCCTGAGGACGGGTGATCAGGAATCAACAGGGAGGAAAATCAAAAATCAGAAGATGCGATAGAGTATTTGTCGGGATTTCGAGAATCGGGTTTTCGACATTCCCATTGATAAGGGGCAGAACACTCCAAATCAAAAGCACCAAAATTGTGAAACATGAAGGAAATTGAGAATGTGCATTTCATCATTTCGGCAAATTGGGGTTCAGGAATTCGGGGATTTTGGTGACATAAGGTTAGGGTCGAGAGTTTCGAACTCCCGGTACCCGGAAGCCCGAAATACAGGGCGTTGTTGAAAGGAGGTTCAAGTTCTGAAATCCCAGGAGAGGTAAAACCCATTTCGGCATTTCAGAGATTTATTTTTTGGAAGGTATAGGAGACATAGAGTTCAATAACAAGCCTTACGAACTCTCGGTATGCAAAATCGCGCTAACCGTTGGATCAAGGGGAAGAACCACAGCCTTTGATTTTCCTTGGAAGCGGAACACTAGTTTTCCAGTGTTTCGGGATTCGGCATATCGAGAACCTTGTTGACAAAGAGACGAGACATAGTGCTAAGGAAATCCTGAAGTCACGAAGTGTAGTAGGGCTGAGAGTGGAATTTTCAGGATTTCGGTAATTCGGGTTTCAGGATCCCGGGAATCGAGAGGTGGAGTTTCATGACATTGCGACTCCCAAAATCGTGAAGAGAGAAAAGCCAAAATTAGTGGCAAGGTGAGTCAAGAGTTTCGTATTTTTGTTTTCGTAGGTTGAAGGGGAAAGGCACTCAACATTAGGATTTGCAAAATTGTAAAATATGGTATCCTGAAAAGAAAAGGGAAAAAGTCCCAATGAAAGTTGGGGTTTGATCGCGGCGTTCATGCTAGTGAGTGATCATGTGAGCATAACTCCGGAGGTCCTGTGAACTATACTTGGAGAGGGTGAGTGAATAATTCCCCGAGATGAATTAAGAGGGTCATTCAGACTCTAAGGGATGAAGTTGAAAGATCCTGTGTGGACTCCAGCCTGAGGGTTTAGGGGTCTTCTCCAGTTGTGGTATCAGAGCTTAGAAAGATTTATTTGCTTTTTGTAGTAGGGAAAAGAGAAATTTTGTAGCCATGCCACTGAGAAGAAGAGACAGGAAAATACTTGATCCACCAGAGGAAAGGGAAATTCCAAGAAGAAGAGATAGGCAGTTACCTGACCCGGCAAGGGAAAGAGAGATGCGTGAATTACGTGCCAGGCTTGATGCCATGGAAATCGCATAGAGGCACACAGTCGGTGCTGGAGATATCAGTGAATTTGAAAATGAAAATGACGGTGGAAGTGAGGAAGTTGCAATCGAAGATGCTGTGGAAGAACGCCTATTCATGGTTGTCGCAAGGATAGGTGCTAGAGCAAAAATTGGCATTCCAGTATGTGAAGGAAACCTGGATGTTGAGGAGCTTCTAGACTAGATTAGAGCTCTAGATAAGTATTTTGACTATGAAGATGTCGAGGAAGACAAGAAGGTCAAACATGTTGTCACAAGACTTAAAGGACATCCAACATTTTGGTGGGATGAACTGCAGGCTGAAAGACATTGCAAAGGTAAGCAGAAAATCAAGAGTTAGGATAGAATGGTTGTGAAGATGAAGGCAAAATTCATACCCAAGGATTATCAAATTACTTTGTTTCGAAGAATGCAGAATTTGAGACAGAAGTTGATGTCAGTGAAAGAATACAGTGAAGAGTTCTACAAGATAAACATCAGAGAAGGTCATCGGGAAAGTGATGATGAAAAAGTTGCCAGGTATATGAATGGTTTGAGATACGACATTCAGGATGAGATGAGCATGATGACCCTTAGGAATGTGGAGGATGCTTATTAGATGGCTCTGAAATATGAAGAGAAGCTAAGCCGAAAACAAGTTCAGAGAGGGTGAGGCAGAAGTCAAGCCAGAGGCAAAACAATTGCCCAAGACAAAAATCAGAAACCTAAAGAAGAGTGGAAGAAACCTCAAACTCAAACTGAGAGAGGTGGAAGCTCACAGAGAGGACAGTATGCTGATAGAAATACTTTTCCTTGAACCAGAGGAAGAGGAAGAGGCAGAGGTGGAGAAATAAAATGCTTTACCTGTGGGAAAAATGGACACAAATCTTATGAATTTCCAGATAAGAAGAAAGAAGGAGGTGAAACTCACATTGCTGAAGCTCAAGGACAGAATGTTGAGGCAAAAGATGCTGAGGGTGGAAGATCCTTGATGATGAGAAATGTTTTCTTAATTCCAGAGAAGGAGGAAAAGAACCCAACCCAAAGAAGCAGACTTTTTCAGACTACTTGCAAGACCAAAGACAGGTTATGCAAAGTCATCCTGGATAGTGGTAGCACAAACAATCTCGTTTCTATAGAGATGGTAGAAAAGTTGGAGATGGAGACTATTGAACATCCAATCCCATATAGAGTTTCATAGATACAAAAAGGACATCAAGTAAATGTCACTAAACAATGTTTAGTTGAATTTAAAATAGGAGGATACAAGGATGAAATATTATGTGATGTCATTCCCATGGATGTTTGTCATCTATTGTTGGGTAGACCAT
>SNQJ01S0204156.1:0-16595 GCA_010110895.2 Picea sitchensis
AGTTTTAATATGGTAGGATGGATTTTTGGCCAAGTGAATAAAACTTTGACTATCACAAAGTAGCTTTACTTTGTCCTGCATCTTTCCAAACTCACCAAACAAAACTTTTAACCAAACCGCCTCTTTGCAAGCATGTGAAGAAAATATGTATTCTGTTTCTGTAGTGGACAAAGCAACAATGCTCTGTAGCTTTGACATCCAAGTAATAGTTCCACCTTCAAGAGTAAAGACATATCCTGAATTTGACCTCAATTTTTCCAAATCACCTGCAAAATGAGAATCGACATATCCACAGACAAACTCACGAACATCGTTATAGGTGATACAGTAATCACTTGTGCCCCTTGAGTATTGAAGCACCCATTTCACTGTTGCCCAATGCTCTTTACCTGGATTTTCCATATACCTACTGACAACGCCAACTGCATGTGAAATCTTTGGCCTTGTACTAACCATCACATACATTAGACTTCCTACTGCATTAGCATATGGTATTCGAGACATATATTCCTTTTCTCCTTTTGTAATAGGACATAACTTTGAAGAAAGATTAAAATGGGAAGCCAAAGGGACTGAAACTGGTTTCACATTGTTCATAACAAACCTCAAAATTATCTTCTCAACAACCAAAGCTTACCATTGTTCATAACAACCAAAGCTTACCATTCCTCCTATCTCTTAATATCCCCATGCCCAAAATCTGCCTTGCTTCTCCTAGATCTTTCATATCGAACGCCCTAGCCATCTGAGCCTTTAACATGTTGATCTCAGTTATGCTTTTTCTTGCTAAAATCATATCATCAACATACAATACTAAGATAATGAATATGCCATTATTCAATTTCTTAAAGTAGACACAATTATCATACCCACTCCTTGTATAATTCCGGCTCACCATGAAAGAGTCAAATTTATTGTACCATTGTCTGGGCGACTGCCTCAGACCATACAATGATTTCTTGAGCCTGCAAACAAATTTCTTGATGTGATTCTGAATGAACCCTTCAGGTTGTTCCATGTAAATTTCCTCATCCAAATCTCCATGTAAGAAGGTAGTTTTAACATCTAGCTACTCCAACTCCAAATCAAGTAATGCAACTAATGCTAACACAATTCGAATTGAAACAGACTTAACAACTAGTGAAAAAATATCATTAAAGTCAATACCTTCTCTCTGATAATATCCTTTCGAAACCATCCTTTCTTTGTACTTTTCCACCTTATCATCAACACCTTTCTTCAACTTGTAGACCCACTTGCAACCTACAGTTTTTCTGTCTCTTGGAAGTTCTAACAGGTCCCATGTTGCATTCCTCTCTAATGCCTTCATTTCATCCTTCATTTTTTATTTCCATTTATCATTGTCAGAACCCTTCACAACTTCCTAATAGCACTAAGGTTCATCATCATTAGTACTTAAAGAAACTGACAAAAAAAAATCATCATACCTTCTTGGAGGATTTTTGACCCGCGTAGACCTCCTTAGGGAAGTTTGTGGCTCATCCACATTCTATTGATTGTTATAATCAACCATGTATTCCTTTGCTGGAAACTCTTCATGAACATCTTCATAAACTTGTTCATGTTCACTTTCATCTGTATTTGAACAAGTTTCAAACTGAATATGTTGATACTAAGGAAACTCTTCTTGTTTCATTTAAACATCTACATATGATTTGATGAGAGATGATTCATCAAATATTACATCTCCATTAATGGTGATCTTGTGGGTAGTAGGATCCCACAACTTGTACCCCTTAATACCATCACCATATCCAACAAAGGTAATCCTTTTTTGTTTTGGATCTAATTTAGAACGCTAATGTTTTTCTATTAGAGCATAGACTTCACAACCAAAAACTTTAAGATTAGAATAATTACAAGGGTGACTTGTCAATACCTCTTAAGGAATCTTGCACTCTATTTTTGTTGATGGTGATCTATTCACTAGATAACAAGCTATAATTATTTCTTCTTCCCACAGTTCTTGCTGTAAGTTGGCGTTACTAAGCATACTCCTTGCTCTCTCTAGAAGAGTCTTGTTCATGCGTTCAACAACTCCATTTTGCTGAGGAGTATAGGCAATGGTTTTATGTCTATCATTCCCAAACTCCTTGCAATAGTTGTCAAATTCCATTGACATAAATTCACCACCATTATCAGTTCTTAAACATTTAATGGATCTACCAATGCTCTTTTCCACTAAAGCTCTAAACTACTTGAAAACAATAAACACATCAGCCTTTCTTTTCAACATATAGATCCACACCTTATTGAAGAAATCATCTATAAAAGTAAAAAAAATGATGATCCTCCATACGAAGCAGTAGGGGATGGTCCTAGAACATCAGAATGGATATAATCAAGGATTTTTTCACTGATGTGTCTTCCGGTTTTAAATTTATGCCTATTATGTTTTCCATAAATACAGCTCTTTCATAAATCTAACTTTAAAGACTTTAGACTAGAAGAAACTTGCGATCAAATAATACCTTCAATCCTCTTTCTCTCATATGTCCCAAACATTGATGCCACATTTGAACAAAATCACTTTCATTCTCAGATACAGCTGTCGCATGACCTAACTCGGTTCTTCCTTCTAACAGAAATAGGTTTCCAACCTTCTTCTCCTTCAAGATGAGTAGGATTCCTTTGTATACCTCCATAACTCTACCTTGAACAATACTCTTATATCCTCCAATGTCTAAGACTCCCAAAGAAATTAGGTTCTTCCTAAGATCATGTACATGTCTCACATTAGTTAGTATTTTAACAGTTCCATCAAACATCTTAATTTGAATGTTACCAATTCCCACAACTTTACATGAGATATCATTTCCCATGTAAACTATTCCATCATCTATAGATTGGTAAGTAACAAACCAGTGTCTATGAAGACACATGTTATTTGAATCACCCAAATCTAATAACTAGTGTTGATGATGAAGTGAACCAATACTAATTGATAAAACTTCATCAGTCATACTTGAATCTATTGTTGAACCTATTTCAATTGTGTTTTCTTCCGTCTCTTTTGGAGGGTCTTCCTTGGAGGATTTTTTTCTCTTCCAACAATCCTTCTTTAGGTGTCCATATTTGCCACAAAACCAACACTTAAGTTTTCTCTTCTTTCCCTTCAAATTTGACCGAAAAAAATCCCTCTAACCCTATCCTCTTTCTTTAGGTCTGCCTCTGACCATCATCGCCTCAGATGTAGAGGTTTTTAAAAAAAAAAATCTTTCTTGTTTCCTCAGACAACAGTGCTCCAACAATAACATCAAACTCTATACTTTATGTTGTTTTGAAACTAATAGAGGTAACAAAGCGATCCCATGGTGCGGGATAAAACACAATAATGTAATTGCTTTGTCTTCAGAATCAAATTTTACTCCCATGCTAGTCAATTGGACTAAATGAATATTAAAAGTATTTAAATGATCATATATTTTCATACATTTCTTCATGTGAAAATTGTACAATTGCCATTTCAGGAAGATCATGTTCGTCAAGGATTTCATCATATACAATATTTCCAGCTCCGTCCACAAACCGGTTGTTGTCTTCTCCACAACAATGTTGAACAAAACATCATTGGCCAAACATAGACATATAGCACTCAGTGCTCTCACATCAATCTCATCTCAATCTTCATCTATTATGGTCATGGGTTGCTTTGTTTTTCCCAAAAGTGCCTTCACCACGCCTTGTTGCATGAACATATTGTGCATCTTAACCTTCGAGATCTCGATTTTTTTTTTCCATTGAACTTCTCGATTTCAAGCTTAACACTCCGAGTTTTTGTCATTAGCAGAAGAAAAAAATCCAAAACTACTACTTATAAAACAAAGTCCCTTTAAAAATTGTGGAGGAATAATGGTATAAACTCCAAAAGTTTTAATAAAAAAGTTTAATAAAAAACCTTTTTACTAGCCTCACCTTTTATTAAAAAAAAAGATTCACCTTTTCAAAGCATCCACCCACTTGAATTTTACACTCTTTAAAAAAAAAAAATCATTTTTTAAAAAATACCTTTAATTCCTCCACCCTTTTGTTTTGTGCATACAAGATTTAATTCCAAATATTGTAAAACTTCATACCTTTAATTTTTCAAACCATGGGAATGTTTCCTTTAAGGAAGGGAAGATCAATGCTACCTTCCCCTATACAAGCCAACACTGAAATGTATCCCCCTAAATTTCATAAGTCCACCATTAAAAACGATGCTCCACTTATGTAGTTACCCCAACGCCGATAGAGAAACGACACTCCCACAAGGAAGAGGGAGATTGGTGCTCCCTTAAGGTGGATAACCCAACGCTATGGAAAAATGGTGGCACTCCTTGTATCGAATGATATACGCGCTGATGCAAAAGTTGGCGCTTCCATGGGCATCTCCAGCGAGGCGTGCGTCCGTCTCCCTCTAACCAGGGATGATTTTAAGGATGGAAATTTATTTTAAAATGTAGAAACCTTGTCGAATCTTACTAATCCTTCATATGCCAACTATAAATGTTTGGTGATAGTTTCATAAAAATATTCAAATGTCTATGGATTTTATATAGTTTTTATAAAATTTTGAGGATTTTTAAGTAAAATAATTGTATCCTATAGAATTTGGGCGAATTATTTTTAAAATTGCGAATCTCTATTTTGGAAAACCCATGGAAAATTAGCCCATGAGTGAACTTTATCCCCTAAAATCATCCCTGCCTCCAAAAAATCGGCAGCTCATTCATCAAGGCATTTCTCCACAGCCAAATTACTCTCCCTGAGCTCTCATACCACTTGTTAGAATTGCAAATGTGGAAAACACAATTCACTTATGACAATCAACAATCATGCATATTAGAAACACATAGATTTCACGTGGTTCACCCAAATGTTGGGCTAAGTCCACCAAGGAGAGGTATTGGTTGTCTTATTATTCAAATCATGGAGATTTATAGAAGACTTGCAAGCTCTCTCATATCCTTCTCCTTGCCTCTACGAGCATACATAAATTTATCTTAATTTAGACAAGAAACTCAAATGAATGCTATCTCATCCATATTCTAACTTGATCTTATTATTTTTATTAATTACAACCAATGTTAAATAATAGGATCAAAAATATATCCTTGGAGTAATTCCTTGTCACCAAATTCAACATTGCACGTGATTGATGGAGCAAAAAAGTTCTCTACACTTTTTTAGGCATCCGAGAATGTATCCTTTCTATCAAATGTGTCTAGATTAGCATACGAGTTAATGTCTAATGGATTTAGCAGATAATCCAGTTCAACGAAATCTTCATCAAAAAATTTCGATAACGGTTTCTGCAGCTTTCCTAAGACAGTATCAAATCTTGGAGAATCTCACTCTTCTGTTTGCATACCATCGTTCACATGAAAGATATAAGCATAATCATTCATATTTGTCTGCGCAAAATTATGTATGTTACTGAAGAAGTTAATATCCCACAATTCATAAAACACCTCGCCATATAAAGTGTGAAGTGCGGTATATTTTTCTTTTGGAATGGACGAACTGAAGTATTGTACATAATGAAAAAAAAATGGTCAGTGGTCACAAGTCGTATGACAAAATTAGGTCAGTCGTTATTTTGAGAAAGTGTCAACATTTATTAAATTTATAAAATCATGAATGTCATTCATCATGCTTAAAGGAAGGAGCCATAAATTAATTTACACATACAAAAAGTCCCAATTATTTTAGAATGAAAATAACTATCACTTCAATTTAATTATGAATGATTATGAATGATTGAATCAAATTTTCTCTACAAATATAATTTGAATATAGTATGAGTAGGTCCAATGGTTAGAAACGTGTATTTCCTAGATCACAAGTTCAAATCTAAAGTAAGATAAAATATGTATCCTCACTAAACTATGGATTTATTACACCAATTTGTTATCTCCTATTACCTTATTATTATTATAATTATATGAATAAAACATTTACCTAACAATTATGTATACATTAAATATTAGTCAAAGAAGGTTCATCCCATAACACTACCATATATTCACATCAGATTTAATTTTATTTGAAGTATGAAATTTCATTTTATTTTAACTCTAGATTTATTAGATATATATATAAATTTTAAAAAGTATTAAGTTGTAAATCTTTTAATATTTAAAATATATTAAGTTTGTATGGATTTACATTAATGCGCTTTATATGGATTTATAAGGATAGGCATATTCTAAGTGCGATTTATATTTTATGCGTTGTTCTATCTACGTAGGTATGCCCTCAGGGATCTTCGCTTCTTTAAAATCCTCTTGGCAGAGGCCCCTTTAATTTTATGGGTTCTACTTATTCCCTGGTATTTCTCTATTTGGAAATCTCTCCCTAGGTTAACTTGGGCCTAGTTTATGAGTGTTTTAGTATCCTTTTATTGAAAAGTTCGGGTCAATTGGCATTTTATTTTAGAAATATAATCAGTGGAACTGTACGTCTCCTATTTTGTTTGGGACATTTTGTCTATCATAATCTCGAGCCTTGGGATGTATCTCACAAGCACTAGTATTATTGTTTTTATCAGTTTTTACACACATGGATTATAGGGAGCTCACTAGTGTTGGGAAGTGAAAGAAAAACAAAGAATCCATTACATATCATAAACTCAAAAACATCAAACACTCATAAAACCAAGTACATCAATCATACACTTGACACAGTGATTTATGTGGAAACCCAAATCAGGAAAAAAACATGAGCAATGATTATTGGTCTTCTTCTTATTCAAGGGAGAATTACAATAGCCTTCATAGGCATATAACCATCCTCTCCTCCCACAATGTACTCGATTGCACTAACATTGTACTCTACCTCTATGAGTATGCTCATATATATAACATTTATCACTTAGTTACACAAACTGATCACGAATATATCACATAGTTACATGAACAGTTCATAAATAGATTGTATGCATGTGCATGTGCATCTACATGTGACTGCATGAGGAAATTTGTTGGCATGTTTCCAACAATATCCACCCTGAAAACAATTTACATGATATATCATTCCATGAATTCATCACCTTTTCTGCAAGAGAATCCAAACACCATCATGATGCAGGACCATCACTCCAAGCCAGCCATGCGCCATCCAGCCAGCCCAGTCAGCGCATTCAAGGCACGCATTCAAGGAAGAGAGGTGTTATTCCTCTCATATTTTGAATTTGAATTAAGGTAATTTAATATTTGTAAGGTTGTTAGAGCCAAAAGGTTGTGCCTATACATAGGTTTTAGATATAGATAGCCTTTAATGGTTGTAAGGCTGAGATCTAGATCTGATCTGGACTAGACAACCCATTCAATGTAAAGTTAATGTAATTGAATAGGGTAGATGAGATGGAGGGAAGAACTTGAAGAGCCCCCTCATGTAAATGATATTTGTATCTGTAGAGTTATTCAATTAGCATAGAGTCGAACATAGAAGAGAAGGGAGGAGAGCTGAGACTCCGTCAAAGTCTGAGCTTAGGAACACATTGTAAAAGAGGCATTTTACATTAATAAAAGAGTTGTTTTTCCTACATGTTATTCTGTGTATGTTGATGAATGTCTTTATGTGTGTTCTTTATATGTTGTAGATGTATGATTAAGTGTGCATCTGCAGGGACAGATAGGTTCTGCTATCTGTGGGTTCTTTGATTTCAGGTTGGGTTCTTTGTGGCTTCATGCCAAGAGGGCGTGACATAACATTGTGGGTTCTGAAAGCCAGTGCCTAGAGTGCACTTCCAATTCTGCGGAATTTGGACAAAGACGCACCAAGAGGGTGCAACAGCTGAAGTCTTAAACTCGGGTAAAGATCTCAAGGTTGTTGAACACCTCACAGATAGGACTGTGTAGAGGAAAGGCACAGGAGAAGACATAATTTCTGAGGAGTTCTGTAGAGCTCTGTCGGGAGGGCATTGAGAAGATGCACGGGTTGCATTGAGGAAGGACTCCATTGTGAGTTGAAGGAGGAAATCAGAATGACTGAGGATTCTGGAAGCTCTGCCAAGAGGGCATTGAGAACAGGCACAAAGTGAAGGGAAGAACTCCATCGTGGGTTCAAGGAGGAAATCAGAATCACTAAGGATTCTGGAAGCTCTGCCGGGAGGGCATTGAGCAGGTTCTAGAGTGCATAACAGAATTCTGGTTTGAGTTCAGAAAGAAAGACAGGTTTACTGAGGAGAGACTCTGCCAGGAGGGCATTGAGTTGATGTGCGGAGAGAGCACATGAAAGAAATCTTTTGAGTTCTGGAACAGAGAGGTGTCCAAGGGATAAGACCTTCATAGGGTTACTGAACACCTTGCAGTCTCAGCAAGGAGTGCTTGAGTATGATGTTACCAGAGGGAATTTCCATACTTTCAAGGAGATAAAGGGATAGAGACTTTAGAGGTCTGAGAAACAAAGAAGCTCAGGATGGATAGCACCTTCGTGTGTGCAGAGACTCTACAAGGAGTGCAAAGGTCGCTTTAAGGATTCAAGGAAGATAAATCTCACGAGGGAAAGCGTCTTCAAGAACATAAGTGAGACCAAGTGTATAGGGTTCACAGAGAAACAAAGAACGAGACCTTTGATACTTTGGAAATCTTCCAAGAAGGAGGAAAAAGTGTAGCGCAGAAGGAGTAGACCAATAGCCATCAGATCTATTGAAAGGAGCATCAGGTTTAAACCCTCACAAGAAGAGGAGAGAACCCGAAAAGTCTCGAAACGAGAGAGGCATCGAGATTTCGAGGTTCAAAATTTCGGAGGTTCTGAGGATAGTAGACCGGGAGACTAGATTTCATGGGTCGCAAAGTCCCGAAGACATTGGGACCATCCATCTACGAAGGACACGTGTCATGAGATCCTCACATTTCGGGGATTTAGACATCGAAGGGGTGAACAGAGGAGTCTTTCGACTTCATGATTTGCGAAGTCCCGAAGAGATCAGAGTCGTCCATATTTAGAGAACACGTGGTGTGATCAGGGGAACTCGGAGGACCAGGGATTAGGATCATCTCGTGGAATCAGGTATTGTGAGCTGGAAGGCGGAGGCCTTTGCTCTACAAAGTCCAGAGTCATGATATCGCGATGAGATCTGAACCGTTGATAAGGGAAGAAGGATATCTGTAGGATCTATCACCTCGATACCTCGTATATCGGAGGTTCAGAGATTGGAGGAATCAATTTTTTATTCTGGAAGTTGTGAAGAACTGAGGGCCAAGGTATCGGGTGAACATGTGGCATGTGTGATAGGTGGATCACATGGTCAACAGGTGGTGTAAACGTGTCACCATGTAAGGAGCGAACCCATCACTGACCATTCATGTCTTAGGGTTTCACGGAAGAGGAGCACAAAGACTCAACAACTAAACTTGCGAAGTTGCAAGTAGCGAGAGGTGCTAGTGGTTAGCCCTAGCCTACGTTTGTATGTAGAGGGTTCCAAGGAGAAGGTCCATACCCGTATCACAATATCGGGTGTTGGAGGTTTGAAGGAGGAGTCGAGGGCTCAACAACACGAACTCATGAAATCACGAGTTGCAAAAGGCACTTGTGTTAAGGCCCTAGTCATAGCGTTGAGGTCGTTGAGGAGGTGAAACTCACACCNGTGCCTAATCGCATAAGGGGGTTTCAGAAGGACCTGTGGATAAGGGATTCATTGAAGGTTTCAGCGAGGAACCAAAGGAGCCACTTCGGCTCAAGGATTTTAGAATGATCCTACGTGGATCTCGGCCCGAGGAATGGGGGATCTGCAACAGTTGTGGTATCAGAGCCTGATTCTCTGTCTGTATACTGCGGATAAAGGGAGGCAGAGAAGGGAAATAAAACACTCTGTTACACTTCAAGTGGTATCATATCTTGACTCTGTTCATATATTGCGGACAGAGGAAGTAGAAGGAAGAAGAGTCCTCTGATACGCACAAAAGTGGTATCAAAGCTTGATTTTGTCTATATATTTCAGGTAGAGTAAGATAGAGGAAAAGGAGTAGTCTAATACACATAAATTTGTATCAGATCTTGAGTCTATTTGTATATTTCATTTAGAGGAAGAAAGAGGAGAAAGAGTATTATGATCCGCATCAGTTTGGTATCAGAGGAAACTTGCAAAGACAGGCAAAAGGAAGACATAGTGCTGGAAACTCTGTGGTGATTGTCACAGGTGCACAACAACAAATAGACAGTCGGGTCAACTATAAGAAAAGGCTGAAAGCACTCTCAATTGCAGAGTGATAGCAGCAGGTTTTCCAGGAGGGAAGACAAAAGGCAACAAGATGACTACTGAAGGCCATGGACATGCTGGAAACAAGAACCCAGAGTAGATGAGTAAATTTGAAATAGATGAAGAGCTCACTGAGATTAGAGTGAATATGGAAGAACTTGCACTGCGGATGCAGCAGGATGCAAAGTCACGATGGGTATATGAATGGCCCATGAAAGCGAAAGTAAAATGGCCAGTCAGGGAATTGTTGGCCATAAGACAACAAATATTGTTAAAAGGATGGTTGATGCATGATGAAAGCCTCAGGAATGATGAGGAAGAGGTGGTTCAGGTATGTGAACCAGAGACTGGGAGAAATCTCAGTGATGATGATACTGAGGATGGACTGAGATCAGCTGAAGATCTCATAGACTGCCAAGATGGCAGAATATAAATTCCCAATTCCCAGGTGGGCAATGAGATAAGGTCATTGTGGGATATCATATACTGTCAGGAGGTCAGTGAGGGAATTTTGCATTTCCAGGAAGGCAATGAGATGAGATCACTGCAGGATCTCATTGACTGCCAAGATGGCAGGACGAAAAATTCAAATTTCCAGAAGGGCAATGAGATGAGATTCGAGGATCTCATAGACTTCCAAGAGAGAAGTAGAGAAGAAATACCATACTACCAGGAGGGAAAAGGAGAGTAGATGAGCCCAGAGCTGAGTTCATATCAACAAGGAAAACTGACAGAGAAGGAGGATCAGAGGAATCTTCTGATGATTAGGGGAATTGGGATATTCCTGCCACATCGCCCAGGGGAGGAAAAAGTCTGTGTTGCTGAAGCAGCAACACAAAAAAGACAGCTAGCAGAGACTGTCATGGGAGAAGAATTGGAGCAGATATCAAACGTTGCCCAAGCAGAAGAAGGAAATGAACATTCTAAGTAATGGCTCAAATTTTTCATCCAGGAAGCTGAAATGACTATAGCACTGAAACTTGCAGTAGGAGAAAAATAAGAGGAAGCAAACAACATAGATTTTGTTGATCTGTTCGAAGAGATTGAAGCCCTGGAGAGAAGGGTGATAGTGCAAGGCATGCACATCCAATAGGTTAAGTTGGAGATAGGTAAAGGAGAATACCAGCCCAAGGAGTGACTAGAAGAAGTGGGAAATATACCAGCAGGAGAACTGGCAGAAGCAAATTTGTCAGAAGAGGAAGCTGAGCAAAGACTCAGTGATGAGATTACAGAATTGGAATCTACCACAGAATGGCAAGTTAAGACCACAAGAGGTGGACGATATGGCATGGGGGATCATGATGATCTGCCCATTTGTAAAGAAGAAATGCAGCCGAGGAGACTGCATGAACAAAGACATCCATTCTAGCAACTGGGCGAGGTGATTGAGAAGATCAGACAACTGCTAATCAGATCAACAGAGACTGTCAGTGATGGGAAGCTGAGCAGAAGAGACACAACAGTAGCAGCAAGGCGGTAGCAGCAGTGGAGCAAATGGATAGCTCCAAAGTGTTGTTTGGGATCTAGGTGGATTTTGACATCCATGCTAGGAAGCTCATGAGAAAGAGAACATGAATTTTTTGCAGTAGAGGAGTATGATGCAAGAGCATCGCTCCAAGACAACCATGCGCTAGCCATCTAGTCCACTTAGTGCATTCAAGGAAGAGAGGCACTAGTCCTCTCATATTTTGAATTTGAATTAAGGGAATTTAATATTTGTAAGGTTGTTAGAGCCAAAGGGCGTGCCTATACACAGTATTTAGATATAGATAGCCTTTAATGCTTGTAAGGCTGAGATCTATATCTGATCTAGACTAGACAACCTATTCAATGTAAAGTTAATATAATTGAATAGGGTAGATGAGATGGAGGGAAGAGCTATAAGAGATCCCTCATTTAAAAGATCTTTGTACCTATAGAGTTAGTCAATTACCGTAGACTCGAATAGAGAAGAGAAGGGAGGAGAGTCGAGACTCTGTCAAAGTCTGAGCTCAGGAACACATTGTAAAAGAGGCATTTTACATTAATAAACGAGAAGTTTTTCATGCATGTTATTCTGTGTATGTTGATGAATGTCTTTATGTGTGTTCTTTATATGTTGTAGATGTATGATTAAGTGTGCATTTGAAGAGATAGATAAGTTCTTCTATATGTGGGTTCTTTGATTTC
Source organism: Picea sitchensis (assembly GCA_010110895.2). Classification (NCBI taxonomy): domain Eukaryota; kingdom Viridiplantae; phylum Streptophyta; class Pinopsida; order Pinales; family Pinaceae; genus Picea; species Picea sitchensis. The sequence continues at coordinate 12,377 of SNQJ01S0204156.1, forward strand.
AGGTTGGGTTCTTTGTGGCTTCATGCCAAGAGGACGTGATAGAACACTGCGGGTTCTGAAAGCCAGTGCATAGAGTGCACTTCCAATTCTACGGAATTTGGAGACATGCCAGGAGGGTGCAACAGCTGAAGTCTTAAATTCAAGGAAAGATATCAAGGTTGTTGAACACCTTGGAGACAGGACTGTGTAGAGGAAAGGCACAGGGGAAGACAAAATTACTGAGGAGTTCTATAGAGCTCTGCGAGGAGGGCATTGAGAAGATGCATGGGTTGCATTGAGGAAGGACTCCATTGTGAGTTCAAGGAGGAAATCATAATCACTGAGGATTATAGAAGCTCTGAAAGGAGGGCAATGAGCACAAGCACAGAGTGCAAGGAAGAACTCCATCATGGGTTCAAGGAGGAAATTAGAATCACTAAGGATTCTGGAAGCTCTGCTAGGAGGGAACTGAGAAGGTGCTAGAGTGCATAAAAAAATTTTGGTTTGAGTTCAGAAAGGAAGACATGTTTACTGAGGAGAGACTCTGCCAAGAGGGCATTGAGTTGATGTGAGGAGAGAGCACATGAAATATCTCTTTTGAGTTATAGAACAAAGAAGTGTCCAAGGAATAATACCTTCACAAGGTTACTGAACACCTTGTAGGCTCAACAAGGAGTGCTTGAGTAGGAAGTTTCCAGAGGGCATTTCCATCCTTTCAAGGAGAGAAAGGGACAGAGACTTTAGAGGTCTGAGAAACAGAGAAGATCTGGACGGATAGCACCTTCATGTGTGCAGAGGTCGAAGAATCCTTTAAGGATTCAAGGAAGACAAAGCTCAGGAGGGAAATCATCTTCAAGAATGCAGGCGAGACCAAGTGTACAGGGTTCATAGAGAAACAAAGGCCTAGACCTTTGATACTTTGGAAATATTCCAAGAAGGAGGAAAAAGTGTAGCGCAAGAGGAGTAGATTTGGGCCATCGTATCTAGCTCATACAGTCGATAGCCATCGGATCTGTTGAAAGGAGCACGATGTTTAAACCCTCGCAAGTTGAGGAGAGAACCCGAAAAGTCTCGAAACGACAGAGGCATCGGGATTTTGAGGTTAGAATTTCTGAGGTTCCGAGGATAGGAGACTGGGAGACTAGAGTTCACAGGTCACGAAGTCCCGAAGACATTGGGACCATCCATCTGCAGAGTACACGTGTCAGAAGATCCTCACATTTCAGGGATTCGAACATCGAAGGGGTGAATGGAGGAGTCTTTCGGCTTCACAATTTGCGAAGTCTCGAAGAGATCAGAGTCATCTGTATTTGGAGAACACATGGCATGATCAGGGGAACTCGAAGGACCATTGATTAGGATCATCTCATGGATTCGGGTATCATGAGTTGGAAGGTGGAGACCTTTTCTCTACAAAGCCCCGAGTCACGAGATCGTGATGAAATATGAACCATTTATCGCGGAAGAAGGAGAGCCATAGGATATAGTGCCTCGATTCCTCTTATATCGGAGGTTCGAAGATTGGAGGAATCAGTTTTCAACTGTGGAAGTCGCAAAGAACCGAGGACCGAGGTCTCGGGCGAACATGTGGCACATGTGATAGGTGGGTCACATGGTCGATAGGTGGTGTATATGTGTCACCGTGTAAGGAGCAAACCCATCACTGACTGTTCGTATCTGGGGCTTTCGCGGAAGAGGAGCACAAAGACTCAACAACTAAACTTGTGAAGTCACGAGTAGTGAGAGGTGCTAGCAGTTAGCCATAGCCTATGGTTGTATGTAGAGGGAGTCAAGGAGAAGGTCCATACCCATACTGCAATCTCGGGTGTCAGAGGTTTGAAGAAGGAGGAGTCGAGGGCTCAACAACACAAACTCGCGAAATCTTGAGTTGCGAAAGGCACTTGTGTTAAGGCCCTAGTCATAGCGCTGAGGCCGCTGAGGAGGTGAAGCTTGCACTTTTTTCCTAATCTCATAAGGGGGTTTCAGAAGGACCTATAGATAAGGGATTCATTGAAGGTTTCAGTGAGGAACCAAAGGAGCCACTTCAGCTCAATAATTTTATAACGATCCTGCATGGATATCGACCCGAGGGATGGGGGATCTGCATCACATCACAACTTTTCAAGTTCTTCAACAATACCGTTACATGAACATGCCTACACAATTCACTCCAGTATGGACCATTCTTTTTCCATCAGTAATCTGTCTAATAAACCAATGCACTTGTCCAAATCTGATGAATCATAACGAGAGACCAAATCACTACAACCACTATAGGTGATACTTGTGCTTCTATGTTTGAAGCACCCATTTCCATGATCTTCATGTTGTTTCTCCATGTGTCTACTAACAACACCATCTGCATGTGAAATGTTGACCATTTCTCCACCGCAATCATCAAACTTCCTAATAGCATATAATACTCGAGACATATAACCCTTTTCTTCTTCATCAATTAGGACATAAACTTGAAGAGAACTTGAAATGGAAAGCCAAAGGGATTTTTCTAGTTTCACATTATTCATACTGAATTCCCTAAGTATCTTCACCACATATTTTTGTTATGATAACCAATATTACCATATTTCCCGTCTCTGTGTATTTCTATGACCAAGATTTATTTTGTTGCTCCCAAATCCTTCATAACAAAAGTCTCAACCAACTGAGCCAACTTGTTGATCTCAACCATGTTTGTGCTTGCAACAAGCATAACATATAACGCCAAGATAATGAATATACCATAAACACAATGGTTATACTCACTTCTTGTAAACTTTGGCTCACCATGAAGGAACAAACATCTTGTACCATTTTCCTAGCATGCTTCAGGTCATACAATGATTTTTTAGTTTGCAAACAAATCTCATGTTGCGATTTTGAACTAACCGTTCTGGTTGTTCTATATAAATCCCCTTATAAAAGGAGATTCATCAAACAATGCATCTTTGTCCATGATGATTATGTGGGTAGTAGGATCCCCCTGTCTACACCCCTTAACATCATCACCATATCAAATATCTACCTATTTGATCTAGGTCCTACTTAGAAAGTTGATAAAAAACCATAAGCATCAAAACCAAACAATTTCACATTTGATTAATTACCAGATGAAATGTTCATAACTCTTACTAAATCTTCTTTTATTTTACACTGATGGTGATCGCGTTACTAGATAGCACAACCTCTTTTGTCCACAACTATTGTTGTAGCTTGGCATTACTAAACATGCCTAGTCGATCATAACTTCCTTGTAATACTTTCCAAGTTCCATGTATATGAACTTAAATTCATCATATATTCTCAAACACTTGATTCACTAGTACATATGACCAAATTTGCAATGGTTGTTCGTTGATATTGCCACACTTATCCGTCACAATTTCCATGAAAGATGATATTTTTTTTCGTCGCTATATCCACGATCCAGGTGTGCGTGGAAACATCGAAGAAAGTATCTCTCCACATGTCACAACCTTCAAGATCGGTTAACCCTATGCATCGTCGCAATTACGACGAAACTTCATCGCAATTGACACAAAAAGTTATGCCAAGCCAATAACTTACGATGGAGATGTTGAATGTGCGATGCAAAACTGTCGCAACTTGTGACAAAAATTTGTGGTAATATCGACGAAACAATATCTCAAAACCAAATTTATGACACAGATGTTGTATGTGCGACGAAAATTCATGGCAAATTGCAACGAAAGTTCATCTCTATAGCGACGGTTTTGGTAAAATAGTAAATTTGTTTCCAATGAACTTTCATCATTATTGCGACGATGACTTTAGGTTTTAATTTTTTTTTTACATGAAATATGGTATTACCATATTACATTGTAATACGGTATACCATATTGTATTCCATATTACATTGTAATATGGTAATGCCATATTACAATGTAATATGGAATTACCATATTACATTATAATATGGTAATGCCATATTACATTGTAATATGGCATTACTATTACATTGTAATATTGTAATATTCTAATATATTGTAATATATATATATCCCCTACAAATAATCAAGGCACTAATCAACCAAATATTGTAAGCGTGTGTTATCATGAAGTTGGATTAGAAGTAAGGGTACCAATATGACAATATACACAAAGAATAATTTGGAATATTACTTTCAAAAAAACACATGGATTGCATGAGTGAGTCATTATGCAATTTATATTACACAATACTATGACAACACTTCTAAGATTGATGGATGATATCTTAAGA
>SNQJ01S0204158.1:1080-16595 GCA_010110895.2 Picea sitchensis
AGAGAGTGGAAAAAAAGAATTTCTAGATTAAGAATCATTACATGTAACTAAAAATGTTTTGAAAAGGAAAAAAATAAAAAATTGTAGCCTTCTAGATATTTAAAAGCTGAAGGGCTAACACAGAGATATTTAAAAGCTAAAGCTCTAACACATAGAAACCCAAACAAAGAAAAATAGGAGAAGCTGTAGCAATTGAATATGAAAAGAATCTCACTTTTTTATACCAGTACCAAAATAATTGATACATATTTTACATGCATTGCCTTTCTGTATGTATGAAAAGAATGAAAGAATGGATGTAGAATAGAATAGATATCCAGAATTCATAATTCATTCCCTGAATGAGTGAATTCAATCAAAATGGCTCATTTGCATTCGGGAGGCAGTCCCTGGGGGAACCTTTTGGTGTCTGCACAGTAATTGTAAATCATGTAGTTTTTCCGCACCCACTGGAGCCTCTGCTCTTGGTTGGAGTCCAAAGCCTCCTCTGCAGCGGAGTCAGAAGAAGAAGTAGCGGCATTGAAGTTGCGGAAGGATGCAACAAAGGGAGCTTTAGTCCAGTCGGTCTTGACGAGCCCACCTCTGGTTGCCCAATCATTTGCATTCCAAAGGGTGGAGTAGATCCTCATTGCTTGGTTCTTGGGATAATGATAATTGGTATCCATGTTACCCAGCTATGTCTCCCTATTCTTAAACACTCGAACAGGAGTCCCGTCTACAGAAAATCTGAACAACAAACATGTAGCTATGTTAGTTTGAGAGATTGTATTGTATTATATGGAAAGAGATAAGGCACAGAGTGATTAGAATACATACATAATTTGGTTGGATGTCTAGAGCATGGAGTAAGTGTGGAAATCCAGGGTTGGGTCAAACCACAAGTAAAATTGTTGCTCACGATTACCAAGGCCTTGAGAAAGGACATTAGTGTGCATAATATAGGGATCTCCAGAGAGGTTGCCCAGAAATTCAAAGTCTATTTCGTCGTGTTTGGGGCCTTGAGACGATAGCTGCAGAGAGGCGTAACAACAACAACATGTTAGCCATAACATCTTTAGCAGAAGATGTACTTTCATAATGAAGGAAGGCAGAGGCAGTGCCAATTAAGGTAAATTTAATTACATAGTAGGTAGTGACTGTCCCTGCAGAGTTCCCAGGTATCAACTTGATTTGCATATCAATTTTGGCAAACATATACTCTTGCTTGGATTGAATCCCACAACCTGTCAACAAGGAATAACATTAGAGGGAGTTAATTGAGAGAAAGAGGCGCAGCTAGTAGAATAAGTGTAGATGAAGATACAGAGCATGAAACTCAAATATTACCTGAAGTGCGGTCGAGATTAAGCTGCAATTGTTGTCCATTGTCAAGGATTTTAGTACGATCATCACCCCATGTGATGTCGAAATCACAGTAGAAATTTGATGAAACAAGAGCTGCCGAGAAGGTTAACAAAAGAAAGAGGAGGAGAAAGGGTGTGTACATGTCCATTGTGGATTGGGTGAAGAAGATGGAAGAGTTTATGATGCAGATCAATTCAAGAGAGCAGAGTGGAGCAGAATAGCGAGAATAAATGTTGACTGTCGTTGTGGACGATGGATGGGTTTGGGGCGATTGGGTTTATATAGAAACGAGGGAGGGAAGTGCTTATGTCATCTGCGAGGGGAAGGATGGGAGGAAGGAAACATCCCAAAAACGCGAGGCATGAGCAACAGCTATAGAGCGAGCCAGCCAGATTGATTCCCATCGTGTCGCCCTTTGCCTTTGGCGTTGAGAAAAAAAACATTTCCATTTGTGCGTTCCAACTCATCGCTTCGCAGCGTTCCCAATCCCGCGTTTCATAGCTACAAAAGAAGCTATGAAGACCTAATTGAGAATTTGTTTGGTACTGAGTTGGTCAAGCTCTGCAGTTCTCAATACCTAATAATTTGCAATGGAGTAATGAAGTGGCCAAACTCCAACCAGATGACTTGTATTCATGCGCTAGGTAGTAGTGTCGTAGTTTATGTGATATCTAATATCCCCATTTCCAACCAAATAACAACTTTTGACACTTTAAATGACCATGAACCCAACTTTGATCATAAACGTTTAACCCTAACTCTAATTTTTTCCATGCACAGGAGCGTTATTGAAGATAATTTTGATAATCAAAGGAAATTTCTCTTTGACAAAAGTAAATTTTACCTTTTCTTAAAGGATTTAAATAGTAAATTAAATCTCCTAACTTATAAGGACAACATTGAAGAACTCTATCATAATTTTACAACTACCCTTTCCACTTATATTAACAAGTTCTCTTTCGAGGTGTCATGTAAAAAGAATAATAGAATGACCAACCCTTGGTATGATAAAGAATGTGAAATTTCTAGGAAAGTCATTAGGGATGCTTCTAATGTGTCCTTAAAACTCGATAAGATCAATACGTACAAATCCCTAATTAAAAGGAAAAAAAAGGCACTATATCAATAAAAGGAAACAGGAGCTTTCACAACTATCTAAGTTGGATCCTAAGAAGTTTTGGAGCCAAATTCTAAACCGCAATACTAAATAAAATAAGGGACTGGAATTCCTACCTTAAAATTGTTTACGAGTTTCCTAATACCATGGACACCGTTCCTATTCTCCCTACAGAGGATGAAATTTTTTCTTTAGATGACATAGAGTTCGGGGTTAAGCGACTTTCAAATGGGAAAGCTAAGGACATTGAATGCTACCAAGATGAAAATTTTAAAATAGGAGGGCCTATCCTTATCCCTCACATACACAAGCTCTTCAATTTAGCAGTCAAACAGGGCTTCCCTAAACCCTAGACGCAAAGACTCATTGTTCCTATTTTTAAAAATGGGGATAGAAACATTCCCTCTAATTATAAAACCATTATGATTAGCCCGATTTTAGCCAAGCTTAATGGAATTATTTTGGAAAAGAAGATTATCCTTTGGATAGAAACTCATGGTAAAAGAGCTAAAGGTCGGGCCGGGTTTATAATATATCATTAAACCGTGGACCATATTGTTGACTTTAGAAAAGATTTTGACATGGTTCCTAGGAAAAAACTTTGGAGTAGATTGGAAGAGATAAAAGTGTCTTTCAAATTGAGGGTTGTTGCAATAAGGATGTATGAGAATGTTATTTCTAAGTTTAAAAACACCGAGGGCTGGTCGAAAGAGATTAACTGCAATATTGAAGTCAAACAAGGTTGTTCCTTGTCCCCTACCCTTTTTGGCATATACATTGACAAGTTAGAAGATTGCTTGGAAAAAGAAGGTTGTGTCGGACCTACTCTCACTGGTATAGTCATCAATATTCTTATTTATGGCAATGATATCATTCTTATGGAAAGGAGTCCCCATGATCTTGAAAACCAACTAAAAATCCTCAAGGATTTTTCCTCCAATATGGGTATGATTGTTATTACTGATAAGACTAAGGTCGTGATTATTAAATCCAATAAGATCACTTATGATACCTTAGTATATAACAAAAAAAACATGGAGGAAGTGACTTCATACAAATATCTTGGAATTGATATTCACCACAAGCTCAACTAGAATCATAGCATTGAGAAAAGGATTATTATGGGCTTGAAAAAAATTGTGAATCAGTAGATCTTTGGAGTTGGAATAAGAAGAAGCTCCTCTTTGAGACTCTTGTTACACATGTTATTCTTTATGGATGTGAAGTCTGGGGCTGTAGTATCTCTCATGAATCCTGGAGAAAGATGGATAAAATACAAAAGAATTTTATAACCTATAATCTCATAATTAAATGAAATACGTCCTGTACTATCCTCCTCGTAGAAACAAGCCTCTCCCCCATTGAGAGCACAACTATGACTAGATACCTAATGTATAAGAAAAAGTTAAACAACATGGAATACAAGAGGCTTCCTAAAATTGCTTCAAAATTGAGTCGTAACCACCATCGACTCAACCAAGAATGGCATAAAGATGTTTGGTCTTAGCTAAACTATTGGGGAATCATGGAAGACACCATTTTGTAGAATAAAGATACTATTAAAAATATCATCAAATCAAAATTTAAGGAGAAAATCTGGTGTGATAAAGAGTTAGATGAAAAAATAAAATTAAGGTATTATAAGGATGTAATCAACCCTAATAAGGTATTATAAGGATGTAATCAACCCTAATCTAGAAGATCAAAATTAACTATCTATTTTGACAAATGTAAAGAAGAAAATAAGCATTGTTAAGATAAGAACAAATTCTCACGAGTTCCATAGTGAAATTGGGCTTTGGTCAATTCCTAAAATGCAATGGGATGAAAGATCATTTCACCTTTGTGACACTAAGAAGGTTGAAGATGAAAAATCACTTTCTCCTAGAGTTGTCCAAAATTCTTATACCCGCATTAGATCCTTACATTTTAAAATGTTTGTCACACTACCAACCTTCTTAACCTCTTTAACTCAACAAAACTATGGTGATCTTGAGTTTTAATGTTTTTGGAGCACGTAAAACAAAATTCTAAAGAGTCATAAGTAATCACTCCTTACCAAGTAATCATTGTATAATAAGTTCAAGTAGGTGTAGACTGATTGGAAAGTGTCGTTTAAATGGAAGGAAATGTAAAAGGAGGTCTCAAGTTCGATTCTCACCACTATTTACCCATGCCCCATTCTTTATGGTTGTGTGGACGACCCGAGGTTATAGAGGTAGAAGACTGAATCGACCGAAAGTGTGTGTGATTGATATCATCTCTTTGTGTTTGTAAGTAGCTATGGTTGTTTTTAGAGATGCTATCTAGAAACTAGGGCTCTTAAGTTCTAGTGAAAATTCGACAACATTTACTTATATTAGATGGATGAATATTATGGAAATGTCCATTTCTACATTCCAACTCATCAACTTTTCCAATCCCCTCATTTTATATTTTCGACTCATCCAACATCCAACTGGATATTCAATTTGCATAAGAAAATATCGCAAGAGTCACTCTTAGGCCCCTTCATTCCACCTCTCGGATGCACATTTAATACAACCGCACAAATGATTGATTACTATGTTTTTCTTTTACCTTTCAAGTTGGAATTTCCCATTATGACATTGGCAGTGAGAAACACTGGTTGACACCGCATTCAGGGCCACCTACGCTATATATATGTAATAATAATAATGGGGCGAATGGGAATGCCCAAGAAGCTTTAAATAATATTTCTATATTATTGTGGTTAATTGGAATCATTAAAGAAAATTGAAAAGTATATGGGTTTATCATGGAAGGAATAGAAATCAAATGGCTTCATATTTTTCAAAGGATAGTAATGATGGGAAAGAGGAGAGACAACTCTATTACACACTCCATAAAGTAGGGCTACAAGTCAGGGATATGAAGTCAGTTGTACTGTAGACTCAATAGGGCAATGAAGTTGATAAGGGAAGACAATTTTAATTGATAAAATTTTCAAGAATAGATGATCCGTGGGATCAAATTTTGCTCAAAATTCAAAGTGCTCGAATCGCTTCAAATCAACGAGAGCGTAGGCCTCGGCCATTACTTGAACCCAACGCAACTCGCTTGGGTTCAAACGGATGTCAGGGGAGCGAAATAGGAGATATATCGTGTTCTGTTCAAAATGGAAAATAGGTAAAAAAGGGATGTTGACTATAATACCGTATCTGGACAGCTTAACATGGAAGGGAAGTTATGTGGACAAATTGGCATGTGACATGGCTTTGTAGTGAACGGATGATGAAGCCATTATTACGTACCCCATTCAATGGCTGCCACGTGTCACATATGTATTGGTTTAAAATCTTTGCAATTGGCGGGACTCGACCCTGCGACCTCCTGGCAAGAGACTATAAGGGTCGCTAACCGGCGCGTCACCATATTTAGAACTTGTTATATATATGGCATATTATGATTTAAAATTGCATTTGTGTATGGTTGGCACGAGGCCGGGCTGGGGCTTTCTAATTCCTGGTCATATATACAATACATATGACCATTGTTATATCATTGGCGCACGCGCGGTTGCGTTTTGATTTGGTTTCAACGGTTATATAAAACCAAATGACCCGCCACTTGTCCATTAGCCATTTGTTTTTAAAATGGAGCCCATTTTTTCACTTGCACGCGGTCACATGGGTCAAATTCTATCAGTCAGCACTCATAACCGTGCTCCATAACCGGTTCTAAGGCCGCGACCATTTAAAGCATTGCGTTTGATGCTGATTTTCAACGCTTTAAATTGTGTGTGGGGTAGGTTGAACCAACAAGGGTGCAATTTGTCGACCCGTAGACAACAAGTTTGAAGGGAACTCTGTGAAGCCTATCTTCTTCAATTTTTGGCCAACGAGAAAGTCAAAAGCCTACCTAGGGTTTTTGATCGCCTGGAGCCATTGTAGCAGTCTATTTGGCATTTTGACATTGTAAAGAACAAGTGTTTTAGTTAACTTTGAGCAAATAATACAAAGATCCATTAGAAGGTGGACCAGGAGATAGCCCAAGAGAGGGGTGAAATCCTTCATCATTTGTTGTGATATGTGTTTTATGTTCATTGTTTATTGTTGATATTTATATGCATCTTGAATGAGTGATTTCTATAAAGTTGTGTGTGGCAAATTTGATCCATTTGCATTTTAACACATGAATTAAATCTTGTAAATACTCTCAAGAATACAAGTCTTCTTCATTTTTAGATCAAGTTGGTATCAAAGCTAGGTTTTGAAGACTTGATTATTTGCAAGTGTTTTGTTTTTGATGCTCAAGGTTGAAACTCTCACAAGAGGAGTAGAAGGTCAACTTGTAGAGCCAAGTTCATCCTTCAAGGAGGAAGCTTATATCATCAACAAGAAGTTTCATGAGGCATCCACCAAGTATACTCATGAAGAGAGTCATGAACATATTCCTAAGATGAAGATCTCTAGGTTGTCATGGAAATGAAATAAATGATGAAACTCTTGATGGAAAAGAATACACAGATTGCAAGGTGAAGGTTCTAACCCTTCAAAGCACAAGGGAGACAAGGGTGATAAAAATCCAAATGGAAAAGGAGGGAATGGTGCTCCTCCACCACCCTCACCTCCACATTCTTCTTCTTCTACCAATTCAAAACATCTTCCCAATCGGCATGGTAAAACTCCTTCACAAATTCCTATGTTAAAGCTTGATATTAAATTTGAATTGCCAATGTACAATGGAGAAGTAAATGCTGAGAAATTAGATAATTGGATCTCGCCATATTGAGGTGTATTGTAGGATACAAGAAATTCAAGATGATGAAACTAAGATTCAGCTTGCTTCTTTAAGATTGGATAGTGCAACACCGCTTCAGGGAATCCAAGACTCCTGAGGACACAAGAAACATGGTAAAATTTAACCCTCTTGAATGATTTTATTGTTGCAATTAAAAGACAATTTTACCCATTGGCATATATGCAAAAGGCTACCACGATTGGAAAATTTTTGGACAAGCTAAAGGACAAAATGTGCAAAGCTTTACTCAAGAATTTAGGAGAAGAGCTTTGCTCTTGGGAGTAGATTTGTCTTCTCAAGAAACTTCACTAAATACATTGGAGCTTTGCATAGTTATTTGAGACATATTATACCATGTTTTAATCCTTCAATTCCTAGATGAAGTTTGTGTTCAGGGCCACTCATTTGGAAGCAAGAGGAAGGAATGAAACTCAATGAGGGTAACAAGAAGCCTTTCACCATGGAGACAAAGGAAAGAGGAAGTTCAAGGGAAAATGGAAAAAAAAGAATGTTGTTGTTAAGAAAGAGGGAGAAAAATGCACATGCAAACATTGTTCAAAGATGTCCATGATGAAGACCATTGTTGGAAACTTCATCCCGAAGAAGACCCAAAAAGTTTGGCGACAAAGGAAAGTCAAAGACCCAAGGTAACCACACAACATGATTTAGGTTATGATTCGGTTGATGAAACAAAGATCATAGCCATGGCTTATCAAGGTAATGGTCTTCTATTGCAAGTACTAGTTCTTCAAGTAACAATAATCTCAATGTAACTTGACAAGAAAAGAGAGAATTGAACTTTTTCACATAAGGGTTGTTTTCAAAGCATACTAAGATAGAAAATTTATTTGATTCTCGATCTCAAACAAACCTTATATCCGAAGACACTATTAAGAAATTAAAATTAAAAACAATTCCACATCCTAAGCTATACCCTCTTGGTTGGATATGATAATGTTAAATTATAGGTGACAAGGTGTAAACTTAGGTTTGTTGTCACAAAGCAAATTTGTTGATGAGGTAGAGCTTGATGTTATTCCTTTGGATATCCGTGGTATTGTGTTAGAGCCCATTTATATGATAGGAAAGCTATTTTCATCGCCATGAGAATAAGTGTCATTTGTTTGAAGAAATGGAGTTGAGTACATTGTTAGAGCCCATACAAAGAAGATGAATTATCAATTGTAAATGGGACAAATGAAGAGATTAGTCATTTCTAGTAAGAATTTTGTTCTCTCAATGATTAAACCCAAAGATGATATTGAAAATGAAGTTTGGTTGTGATGCAAAGTTGAAATGTGATCTATAAGTGAGGTTGTTAATAAATATGATGAAATGTTTAAAGAACCAAAGGGATTACCTCCAAAAGGGTATCCAACATGAAATTCAATTGTGCCAAGATTGTCCCTTCCAAACATTGGTATGTACGGTATGTCGGTCATGGAGAATGCCGGAATTAAAAACAAATCCAAGAGTTGCTCGAATAAAGGGTTATTGTGGCTCAAGTCGATTGCCATGTGGATTCACTGTGTTAGTGCCAAAGAAAGATGGTACATGGCGCATGTGTGTTGATTTCGTGGTTTTGAACAAAATTACTGTAAAGAATCTATCCTCTTCCTAGAATCAATGATTTGTTTGACTAGCCCCAGATGCTAAATATTTTTACTAAGTTATATTTGAGAAGCTGATATCATCAGACCGATTGCCGAGGGAGACACATAGAAGACAGCTTTCAAAATGAACCAAGGTTTGTTTGAGTGGATGGTAATGCCTTGGACTTTGCAATGCACCGCTACTTTCAAGGAGAGTTGCGAATGATGTCTTAAGGCCTCTTTCGATGATTGTGTTATTGTTTACTTGGATGATACATTCTATCTTTAGCAAATCTCATGAAGAGTATGTTAAACATGTGAAACAAATTTTGATGTTTTGAGAAAAGGAAAGTTGTTTTGAAGATGTCCAAATGTGAGTTTGGTAAAGCTCATTTATTTATTTAGGGAATATTGTTGGTGGAGGCTAATTAAAAATTGATCCCTCCAAGGTCAAAGTCATATTGGAATGTCCCAAGCCCAACAATGTGACAGGTAAGAAGTTTTTTGGGAGCGTTTCAATATTGGAGAAAGTTTATCATAACGCTTCTTCCATTACCCATTACATGTGCGACAAGTGTCAAGCAAGTTTTCCAATGGGGAGGTAAGCAACAAAAGGATTTTGATACCTTGAAAGAGAAGATCAATTCAGCTTCTTGCACTTCCTAATTTAAGACAACATTTGAAATCCAAACGATGCAAGCAATTATGCAATGGGAGCATTCTTGTTACCATGTTGTAACAAGAATGTTCCCATTGCATAATTGTTTGCATTGGTCCAAAGTGTGAAAAATGGAAACATTGCTCATTGGGGAAAGAACCATTGTTCACACCGACCATCAACCACCGCAATACTCCTAATCACAAACAAAGCTACAAACAAAGCTAGGCAACTTCCGATGGATGGTTTTCTACAAATAGTCCCACTCTATCATCGGGTATAAGAAGGAAAATTATAACAAAGTTGTTGATATGCTTTCTCAAGGTCTATTATTGGTGCTTCAGCTATTCTTTTAAGACAGTCCTATCATGCATGGAGGTTATTATGAGCAATATGCTTTAGATAATTCCATTTTAAAGAAGTATATGAGGACTTTGTGTCATTCTAACCATGTTGAGGAATTGATCACCATGTGCATGATAATTTGTTGTATCATCTTGGCAAGCCATGTATTCCATTGTGGGGAAAGAATCAACATAATAGAGAAGCCCATTCTTCTTATTGTTGTTTATCTCGTGTTCCGGGTTGAAGAAACATGCTGGGATGGAATGGCATACCCAGGGAGGTAATATGTATTGTTGGGATAGGATTTGAACCATTTTTGGGAACTCGTTGCACACAAAAGAAGTAAGATTAATGGACACATTTCAAGGATCATGTCTAAAATAAGGAAGATTCTTAAGTTTAGGTATTTTGTCCATAAAAGGCTAAGCCCCAATTTGATAGTATAAATATGTAAGGGTTTTAGAGAGAGAGAGAGAGAGAGAGAGAGAAGTGAAAGAAGGCAAGTAAGTAAGTAGTGAAGACCTACAGAGAGATAGGGGAATGACAATGGAATTGTGTATGTCTGAGACATAATGAATGAGAAAAGTGCACATATTTTGTAATTGATGTTAAGGAATAACAATAAAATAAGTTATTCATTGTGGACATAGCCCATCTTGGTGACCCAAGCATTGCATGGTGTGTCTAAGTGTGTTGTGATATGTTTACTGTTCTTCTTATAGTGCATACATAATGTATGTTTGGTTACTATGAATATGTTACATGTTAATACAAGTTTTGTGCACATAATATAAGGAATAATGAACAAATGCTAAGTAGAATGGTGATAAGAACGGCCTCCCATCCCCTCATAACCGTAGAAACCTGGTTACTATGGTTCCCATAGATACCTCGAGTGAGACTTCATACATGTGATGTTGAAAGGGGTCGATATCCTGGGGTTTGTTGTTAAATTCAAGTTGAACCTTAGTCTTCCCAATAACAGTACCTAGGAAAATCGAAATGCATTATGTATTATTATGTAAGTAGTTGCCAATTCTAGTAAATAAGTACCATGCAATAGTCTCCAAATAATAACAATAAATGTGAGAAGGCTTTATAGAACATTCCACCTACTAGAAATTCCCTTCTCTAGAATGTTCCTAGGGGATAGAGAGTGCTATATAAATAAGTGTGCTAAATATATTGGAGTATAGTGAAGTATATTGTTATTTGAACAAGCAAGAATTGATTGAGGAGTGTATCCTTCCATAATGAATAATATAATGTGTTACCCTACCTCAAGGGTTTGTATACATTCTAGTGTTCAATATTTTGGGGAATGATTTGAGTTTTTTTTAGAAGTTATATTTTCATAATTATTGTTGATTTGACCTAGTACATCACAATGGGGAGCACTGGTAAATTTTGTAAGGAAGAAAAATGGATCACAGAGGCTTTTCATTGATTACAAATAGTTAAACAAAGCCACCATTAGAAATCAATACCCCTTACCTCTAACTGATGATATATTTGATCAAATGAAAGGATCCACAATATTTTCTAAAATTCATGTATAATTTTGGTATCATCAATTGAGAATTAAGGAAGCAGATATTCCAAAGACAACATATAAAACATGGTTTGGACATTATTAATTTGTAGTAAGTGGTACCTTCAAGTTGACTAATTCCCCAACAATATTTCTGAGTTTAATTAATGGAATATTCTAAAAGTATTTAGATAAGTTTGTGCAAGTGTTTTTAGATGAAATTTTGATATATTCTAACACTAGAATAAGAGAATGAAGAACATTTAAGGTTATTTTTGGAATGTCTTAGAGAGCATAAGTTATATGTCAAACTTTCTAAGTGCTCATTCTTCCAATCTAAGATTCATTATTTGGGACATTATTTCGTGACAAGGGAATCATAGTAGTATATCCAACAGAGATATATGCTATTTTGGAGTGGTGAACACTTACTAGTTTACATGAAGTATGATTTTTTATAGGATAAGATGGATATTATAGAATATTATTTCTAGAAGGTTTCAAAAATAGCTAAACCTTATTACAAAATACAAAGAAAAAAATTGAATGGACAAAACACTATGAGAAAACCTTCAACAAGCTAAAGCGGTTGTTCACAATGGTCCCAATTTTAAAGGTGTCTAATATGGAACAAGATTTTATAGTATTTAGAGATGATTCCAAGCAAGGATTAGGTGCAATATTCATACAAAATGTTAGATTGATTGTTTAAGCTTATAAGAAGCTTGTGGGCCGCATGAATATAACTATGTGACACATGATCTGCAACTCACTACAGTGGTGCAATATGCATTAATACTTTGGAGACATTATTTAGTGCCATATACACTCTTTTATGAGTTTTAGTTGTGGATATGCATCATTACAAACAAAAAATAAGGGCTTGAAATTGTAAAAGGATGGGAAACTAACTATGTTGTATGGGATGCACAAAGATCCACTTCTTCACATTATATTAGGGTTCATCCATTATTTCCTAATCCCAATGATCTTGCAATAATACTAAATATTCATACTCTAAATTGTATTTAATATTCAAAATAATTTTTTATAGACATCCATGAATAAAAATGAAATCATGAACCAGCACACTCATTCTCATTAAAAAAAAAGATTTACAGCATACATTTATGCACATTAGAACCTATCATGCCTTCTTTTGTCTCTACAACTTTGGACTATCCATCTATCTCTAAGTGATATACTAAAGTTAGTCTCAAGGTTAATTTGAATGAAGTAAATTTATCTTAGAATGTAGAAGACTTGGCCAATCTTAATAGTCCTTAATCTGCAAAGTATAAAATGTCTAACTAAGGATAAGGGGTTACTAATACCAATGATATTGAATTAGAATGGAGCAGTACTAAATATTTAAACTCTAGATTGTATTTCATATTCAAAATAAACTATTATAGATATCCATGAATAAAAATGAAATCAGGAATCCAATACACTTATTCTCATTAAAAAAAAGATTTACAACATACATTTATGCACATTAGAACCTATCATGCCTTATTTTGTCTCTACAACTTTGGACTATCCATCTATCTCTAAGTTATATACTAAAGTTAGTCCCAAGGATAATTTTAAGGATGTAAATTTGTCTTAGAATGTAGAAGCCTTGGACAATCTTAATAGTCCTTAATCTGCAAAGTATAAAATGTTTGACGATATTTTTGTAAAAATATTCAAATTCCCAAGGATTTTATATAGTTTCTATAAAATTTGGGCTATTTTTAAGGTAAAATAATTTTCTTCTATAGAATTTGGGAGAATTAGATGGCATACATTTAAGACTTATTATATGGCATACATTTAAGGCTTATTATATTATGAAAGCACATTTGTTTTTAAAATAAAGCACAGTTGTTTTAAAATAAAGACGCATATTATGAAAGCGCATTTGTTTTTAAAATAAATCTGAAGGAGATATATCATTTGAATAATTTAGTTATTATTTGTATTTCATAGAGTGATTTTCAAAAAACATATTTGTAATTTGCTAACAATTTAGGAAATTCCAATTATACCCAATTCATCAACTTCTACTTATAATCAATTCAAGGTTAAATGTTATGACATGTTGAAAATTTAGAGTTGAATGGAATGGCATTAGTGGTATAATTCACCAACATTGCAAAAATGGTATGTTGCACTATTTGATTTGATTAATTTTTTTTGTCAAAATGTTGGTGGAAATCTGTAATAAGTGTTAGTAAAATCTCTAGATATTGTGGTTGTGCTAGATAACGGACAAAATAATGAACTAGAGAGATAGAAACCCTAACTCTACATTAAATCATTCACTCTACAACTTGCGTCATTTAGAAAATAAATAAAAAACAACATTAATAAAAATTCAGTATGAACGAAAAACTCATTACAAATGAAAGAATATTTCATTACCCAATGGGAGGAAAAATAATACAACACCTATGGAGAATTTTTTTGGAGAGAGTGTATCCTTGACCTCCTCATTGGGAGGGTTATTTTTTCTTCCTGAGGTGTGTGGTTAATATCCTCTCTTTGTGACTGATATCTTCTCGACAACATTTACTTAGATTGGATGGATGAATATTATGGAAATCAAGAAACCAACACTTGTAAGAGGAGGTTTCCAAGGGATTATTTAGAAGAGAAGGAAATCCCTTGTGTAGAGGAAATCCAGTTGAGAAACGACCTAATAAACCTATAGATATCCTGAGCTCAATGGGAAGGGGGCAAATTCTATTGTTTTCAGAGGAGGGAGGAGAGTAACCTTCCTAGATCATCTTGGGCTTGGAAACCAACTGAATCATTACCCTTGTGGTACATGGCTTGGCACGGGGTTTGGCATATTGTAGGAAGGAACTCTACAGTATGGTCTAAGTTTGGGAGGAAAGGATTCCTCTCTAACTTAGTTGGTATTGCCAATTTCACTAATCAGATAAGTGCATAACTTGATTTGTTTAAGTTCTGTGTGAATGATGTATATATGTAATTTCCTGATTTAATGGGAAATGTAAATGCTTGTAATCAATAAATGGAACCTATGAATATTTGGGATATGTTGGGGTTGCCATTATTTAACCTATCAAACTGTGAATTTGAATAAGGACGGATAATCGGTGTCCCCTAGGACCTTGCATCTATGAGAGGAAAGTTTGTAGCACATGGAAAAATCATAATTTAACCAGTGATGTGAGTGTCATGTTGTCCAAAGAGATTCGTGTGAGAAATGGAGGGCCTTAACTCCTAGGGAAATTGTGATATTTATGTGGAAAGATTGCAAGATATGCAAGATCTCCTTTTTTATGATGTTGAGAGGCCAGTGATGGTCTTTGCAATATACCAGATAAATTAAATTATGCAAAACAAAAATATTTAGCAAGCAGTAATGGAAAAACAAGATTATAGCTAGAACAATACCAGAATAACACCAGAAAGAGAACATTTATTAAAGATAGCAATGTTCACTTGCCTCTTCGAGGGGGCAACCTCCAGCAGAGGAGTCACTTTTAGTTCCCTTCCTTCCACCTACTCAAACACACTTTTAATACAACCACATAAATGATTGATTACTCGGTTTTTCTTTTACCTTCCAAGTTGGACTTTCCCATTATGACATTTCTTGTAAGAAATGTTGGTCGACACCCCACTAGGCCACTCCAGCATCAATTATATATACGAATAATATTAGTAATTATTATTTACAATTATTTAGGGTGTATGCATAGATTGTCCCAACATCCCCTTCTATCTAATGATAAGTCTATGAGAATAGCAATATAGCCTATACAAACATCTACCAAAGGGTTAAAGAGACAAATCCATTCGCACACTATATCAAAGGATGACTCTTAGTTTTTATCAAATGTCAAACTGCTAAGACTTTATGGTTAAATACTATAATTTTTCCTCCATACATCCATCGGTGTAAGTGAATACAAGTCAATTCAAATGTTGATAGGACCTAAAGGTTACAACAAGGAACGGGGCACAACTTGGGATTCCATAAGGGGTATAACCAAGGATAACAGGTTACTAATCCCAATGGTCTTGTAATAGAATGGATTAGTACTAAATATTCATACTCTATATTCTATGTAATATTCAAAATAAACTATTATAGACATCCATGAATAAAAATGGAATTAGGAATCTAGTCCACTCATTCTCATT
>SNQJ01S0204159.1:0-16595 GCA_010110895.2 Picea sitchensis
TACAAAGAGCATGGTCATGGATGTGGTGGTTGTAGACATTCCCCCAAAATATGGAATGTTGCTATCCCGGTCTTGGGGGGCTAAGTTGAGAGGTACCCTACAGCTAGATATGTCATATGCCACCATCCTAGTTTTCGGGAAAAAAAGAAGGCTATACAGAGAAACATTGATGAAATACATGGTCAGTAGCCAAGAAAAACCACACAAATATCCTCTTTACTCCGTACATTCTGACTTGGATTCTTTTATCCTATATAACGATGGTGACACGAAAGAGAAAAACCCTCAGCTAGGAGAAGATACATTTGGTGCGGATGAAGGCAAAGAAATCATTGAGGTAGAAAGAAAGAAAAACATGATAACTGAAGAATTACCGGCAGATTTCTGGAGCATGGATTTTGATGGAGTAGTAAGCAAAGAAGGAGACGAAGCGTGAGTTTGGCTGCACAATCACAGAACCAGGTATTCAAAAAACCATTCTTACAAATTAAATTTCCAATGCACTAACAATATCACCGAGTATGAAGCTTTGATGCTCGGTCTGAAGCTTTTGAAAAGAGTTGGTGCCAAACAGATTATGGTAAGAGGTGATTCTGAGTTAATAATCAAGCAAATTAAAGGTGAGTATGTTGCAAAACATCCCCATATTAGAGCTTATAAGAATATTGTTCTTGATGCCCTGAGATGTTTCACTGAAGTTGATTTGCAGGTAATGTCGAGGGGACAAAACATTTTGGTAGACAGATTGGCTACGTCAGCAGCCACATGTAATATTCCTTTTCGCTCGACTCGCCCATACACGGTATAGGTGAAGTGTAGACCAACCGTTCCCAACAATATCAAGTACTAGAAAGTGTTTGGTAATGATGATCAAATCGAAGACTTTCTGCAGTGTAAAAACGATTTTGAATGTACAAACATAGATTTAGAGAACGAAGATGAAAATGTAAAAAGATCTGATTTTGAAAATGATAGTGTAAATAGCGTAGATTCAGGAGAATTAGGCGATGATGAGATGGAGACTGATATTCTGCGTTTGAAAAGTAATGTTTTATCGAGGGGTCTAGTTCCTTTAGAGGACTTGTTTGATTTTAACGATGTAGCCAAAAAACCAAAAATAAAAGCCAGTGGACAAGAAGTAGAAGATTGTAATATAGGGACAGAAGAGAAACCCAGGATGGTCAAATTGTCCAAATCATTACCCCCTGAGAAAAAACTCAAGTACATTGAGTTGTTCAAAGAATATTCAGATGTCTTTGCCTGGGGTTATGAGGATTTGAAAGCTTATGATACCAACATCATACAACATAGGATTCCAATAAAAGAAGAGAAAAAACCATTCAGACAGAAACTTAGGAGAATAAATCCCAAGTTACTCCCCCTGATAGAAAAGGAAATAAAAAAAATGTACGATGCCAAAATCATAGTCCCGTTACAATTTTCCCAATGGGTCTCAAATTTGGTCCCTACACGTAAGAAATCTTGGGAAATCAGGCTTTGCATTGATTTTCGACATCTGAATAAGGTCTCCCTGAAGGACAATTACCCCTTGCCAAAAATGGACCACATACTACAAAGGGTAGTCGGATCCAGTCGAATCTCTTTGCTGGATGGGTTCTTGGGTTATAATCAGGTCCTCGTTCACCCAAATGACTAAGACAAAACCACTTTCACTACACCATGGGGCACTTTCATGTATGTGAAAATTCCTTTCGGTTTGATGAACGCTGGAGCTACTTTCCAGAGAACGATGGAAATCACCTTTGTGGAAGAGTTAGGTAAATTTATTGTCATCTATCTGGACGATGTAACTGTGTTTTCCCAATCTGATGACGAGCACCGGAGGCATCTCAAACGAGTCTTTGAGAAATGTAGGAGGTTTGGGATTTCTTTAAATCCTAAGAAGAGCCTTTTCAAACTAGAGGAAGGCAAACTACTAGGGCACATAATCTCTAAGGATGGAATCAAAATAGACCCCAGCAGAATCGAGGCCATACAAAAATTAGAACATCCAAGAAACATCAAAGAATTACAGTCTTTTATCGGAAAAATAAACTTTCTATGAATATTCATACCCAATCTGGCTAAGCTCCTCAGAAACATTACAAATATGTTAAAAAGGGATGTAAAAATAAAATGGGACACCGAGTCCAGGTAGTCTTTCGAACAAGTCAAACGAGCACTCACACAGGCCCCCCGTCTTGGTTAGTCCTGATTTTACCAAGGATTTCTATCTTTTTTCTTTCGCTTCCGAACATACCATTGCAGCAGTATTACTACAGAAGAATAGCGAAGGGTATGAACAACCTATAGCCTTCTTCAGTAAAGCGTTAAGAGATTCTTCTTTAAATTACAAGATAATGGAGAAACAAGCTTTTTCCTTGGTAAAAGCCATAAAAGACTTTAGAGTATACATTCTCCATTCTCACACCATTGCATATGTTATGAATGCAGTAGTAAAAGACATTTTGTCCCAGGACAATCCGAATGGAAGAAGAGGAAAATGGATTGCTATCATTTTAGAATATGACATAGAGATTAAGCCTATGAAACTAATTAAAGGTCAAAGCCTAGCAAAATTAATGGATGAATCAAATTTCCATGCTCTTGACATTAATTTCTTAGCTGCAGCAGATGAACAGGGTGAGACGACGACTCCAAGCGTGAGAGAGGTATTTCTCAACTCTCCATGGTACGCAGACCTAATATTTTTTTTGCATAATTTGCAAGCTCCCCCTGGTTTGACTAAGACTAAAGCTAGATTTTTGAAGTTGAAAGCATTGAAATTTTTTATTCTAGAAGGCAATCTATACTGGAAAGATCCTGGAGGTATTCTGTTAAATTGTTTATTGAAAGATGAAGCTGACAAAGTGTTACAAGAATTTCATGTAGGAGAATGTGGTGGTCATCTGAACTGGAAGGTTACAACCAACAAAATCATCAGAACTGGATTCTATTGGCCCACCCTATTCGCTGATGTACATCATTCAATGACTTCATGTCATCAATGTCAGTTGTTTGAAGGAAAAAGGAAACTCCTTCCTCTCCCCCTGAAACCGATCTCAGTTGAAG
The DNA here is from genome assembly GCA_010110895.2 of Picea sitchensis. Lineage (NCBI taxonomy): Eukaryota > Viridiplantae > Streptophyta > Pinopsida > Pinales > Pinaceae > Picea > Picea sitchensis. Next base: position 3,073 of record SNQJ01S0204159.1, read on the forward strand.
CCCCTTTCCAGCAATGGAGGTTGGAATTCATTGGAGAAATACACCCCCCTTCTTCAGGCCAGCACAGGTGGATTCTTACTGCCACATATTATTTTACAAAATGGACCGAAGCAGTACTAAGCAGGCAAGCCACTAATTCTGTTATTATCAAATTTCTTGAAAATAATATCTTGTCTCGCTTTGGATTTCCTAGAAAGATTATAACTGGTAATGCAACTGCTTTTCGATCGAAGAAACTCATAGATTTTTGCAACCAATATCACATTGGTTTGGGACACTCCACATCTTACTACCCTCAGGGGAATGGGCTGGTGGAATCCTCAAACAAAACCCTGGTAAACATCATCAAGAAGACGTTGCAGGAAAACAAGAAATCGTGGCATAGCAAGTTGGTGTTCGCATTATGGGCTGACAGACTGACCACCAAAAGGTCAATCAGTATGTCACCATATTAGTTGGTCTATGGCACAAAATCAGTTTTCCCCACTTCCTTAGGAGTCCCCGTCATGAAATTGCTTCAATACATACAAGCCGAGCCAAATGACTCACAGAGAAGGATCAACCAGATGATTCATTTACAACAGTCTAGGGAAGAATTATTCAACAAGACTCAGGTAGTCCAAGAAATCATCGAGAAGATTTTTGACAAAAGAACCAAGGAAGATGATTTTGAGCTAGGAGATTTGGTGCTGAGATGGGATGCCAGAAATGAAGACAAGGGAAAGCATGACAAATTCGACAGTCTGTGGAAGGGACCATTCATGATTCAAGAATTAAAAGGAAACAACACTTTCTTGCTAAACAACGATGATGGGACAGATATGCCAGGAGGACCTATAAATGGAAGAATGTTGAAGCATTATTTTCCGCCTCAATAGAAACTCGAGGTTTCACTCTCCATTGTACATACCATCTTTATTTTTTGCCTCCATTTTCTTAGTGAATAACTTTAGTCAGTTGGTTGAATCCCAAAGAGAAGGCCCTAAGCCGCTGACCACTGTTCTTCCATTTTTTGAGAATAAAATCAATCAAACAACAAAGGCGACTAGGGAGGAATTTTCAAAATGCCAGGAACTAGGATTCTTGGCACTTCATAGGGAAAGTACCATCCCTAGGTGGAGCTGGTGTTATCACCCTATAAGTTATAGGATCAACTGGCGACTGGAATATTATCTCTCTCTAGTGTTTTTTGTTGACAAATGATTTTTCATTCTGCAAATAATTTGAAAAGAAAAAGAAAAATAAAAGAAAGAAAAAAAAGAAAAAAAAGAAAAGAAAAGAGGGCATATAAGAATTTCAATAAAATCCCCATGAAATAACAGTAACTTGGTTCATACCTTTCAAGCATGGCCAAGATCTCTTTAAATTGATGTTGATAGGGTTAGTGAATAAGTTTGGCTAAACCGTTTAATCTTAGCCAAAGTGTCTAGGTTAGATTAGTGAATAAATCTGGCCAGACTGTCTAATCTTGGTCAGATAGCCCCAGGGTAGAGTAAATTCTTAACCCAATAGTTTAATCTGGGTTAATTGTCATAGAAAACTAGGTTATAATATAGGCTAGTGTCTTTACTTTAATAAAACCAGCTTGATGATCAATGTTACACCATGATTTGGATACCTAAAAGGTTTTTTGACTAACCCCTTGGTGGTGTAGACATGAAAAGCCTTGGGAAAAAACCCGTGAAATGAACTTATCCTAAGTTTTGTGGCGCATGTATTTTCCGCGTCCTCACTTATGCTCCATTAATATATCAATGGTCCGGATGATTGCACCCAGATCTACAGTGAACAGATTTTTTCGGACCCCCCCGACCGTTCTATCTTTAACGGAGGGGGGGGGGTGGTCCGAAATCACTGATAAGACCCACGCGCATCTGGACGGTTCAGGTTTAAGAACACAAATCTATGATCAATATTGGATTCTGGAACCCCCCCGTCCATTCTTCCTTTAATGGAGGGGGGGGGTCCGGAATGTGTGATAAATAACGCGCCCAGATCTGCGGCCAAGAAGCAAGCGCACAGATCAATGGTTCAAGGTGTTTTTTGGACCCCCCCGACTGATCACATTTAACTGGGGGGGGGTATGGAATGGAATATTTCCTCTAGCGGGCCCCTATCTATACGTGGCATCGATCTACCAGTCTCGACTCCTGTCGCCTCCTACTCAGTAGCATACCTTCGTGACCTCCTGATGTCATCATCCACCTTTCCCGAAAGAGTCACATCCCATAATTTATGTCAGTCCTTCCGCCCCATTCGCTCATGGCAATCCCCCTCACCATGATTTTTACCCAAATCGATAACCGCCACATCACCCATATGTATCCCTCAGTCACCGTCACCCTCCATCTCACACTCTAAGTGATCCGTTGGCCGTTTATTACTAGATAACCTATCCGTTAACCAGTTGACATGTCTCCCGCACCCAACGGACACTCGTTTACTCAAAACTACTATTATTCTTCCTACTTTCCATTTACCCACTCATCGCACCAGAGAAATTCACACTATTTTCTCCTCCGTTACAGTCAGTTGCCCCCATCCACAGTCGCCCTCGCTAACGTTGTTTTTCTTGCAGGTATTGTTGCAGTAATAGTGCCAAAGTCAAAACAAGGAGGAGAGGAGAATCTGTTTCTCCCGCCTCCTGTCGACCTTGATCGAATCCCATTGGCCGACAAAGATCGCTTAATCACAAATACAAAGTGCGATTTTGATTTCGCAGACCTTCAATCGTGGCTCAAGGAAGTTTTCCTGGACCAGAGTGACGAAATTGGACTCTGGGAGTCCAACTTACCCCTATATCTCTTTCCTCAGATTCACCCTTTTCTAGAGTTTACCCCTCAGTGAAAGCCTCCATCATATCATAACCTCAGCGTTGCCGAAGAAATCTATAGATTCTTCGTCGACCACCCAGCCAGGCAAGGTAGGACCGAAGCTGAGCATCTTTGAAAAATATGAGATGATCAAGAAAAGGAACTAGACCCTAACCAACAAAACTTGTGCCCAGTTCTGGAAGTAGACGTCGACTGCACAACATAGGTTGCTATCGACATTTGACACTGAGAAGGGTAGAATGCATATGGCATTCCTCCAAGCACAGGTGCCAGATCCAAAGGTAATCACTGATTACAAAAGGGCCATCTTTAAATTCCAGACGAAGGATGTGCATCCGTTCGATCAGATGGATCTGCACAAACAAACAGGGGAAATGGTTTTCTATACACTGGCGCATGCTTCCACTACTGCGTCCAAATTGCAAGTGTCCCTGAATAACATTCAAACACAATTGAAGCTAGAGAAGATATCGTCCTTTGCCAAGGACAACAGAATTAAGACTTTGGAGGAATTGGTCCTTAAGATCGGGTATGATCCCTCGAATGTGAAGGCAGCTGAGGAGATGATTAAAAAGAAAAATGTAGACATATCCTCCTTAAGGAAATAATTGAAACTCCCACCCACAGAGGATTCACAGGTGAAGGAAATAGTAGAAATAGAGGGAGAAAAAGATGAGATGCTCAAACTAATTATGGAGCAGAATGCACAACTAAAGGAAATGGAAGCTGAGACCGAGAAGCTGGTGAAAGAGAAAGAACAACTAAATCCAATGGAAGTCATTCCATTGAGTTCAGTTCCACTTTCAGGAGTGAGCATAGCATCAGTAGCAGAAGTCCCATCGACAAATCCACTGACATCTTTGGAAAAGACAGCCGAATTGGCTAAGTCTATGGAAAAGATGAACTTTCAGGAAACAGAGATCAATAGGCTCAAAAAGGAGATTGAGAACCTTTAGGAACTCAAATATTCCTTTCATATCAGCCTCTCCAAGGAAAACCAGGTGTCAGACCACCTCAAACAAGAGTTACAACAGCTCTGGAAGAAAATAGTGGTAGTTAAAACTTTGGCCAAGGTTAAAGAAAGTGTATGGATAGACATCACCAAGTCCATGAACAAGATATGGCCCATGATACAAATCATGTTTGAGAAGAATGAATTGGTGCAGAGAAGCAAACAAGCCATTGAGAATATCATATCAGAACTGGAAGAGATGCCAACACAGGCTAACGAAATCATCAAGTTCCTAAATTCTAAGACCAGGGAGGAGCTGGAAGAGATGAAAATTGAAGATAGAACAGAGACCATCCTCGAGGTGAAAAGAGTTTTGACCAAGAGATAATTAATGCTTCAGCTGGAAGAAAAGGTTCAGGCCATGGACCTAGGGGTACAAAGATTTTTTAGTAATATTGAGGCTCTACAGAAGAAAGGTCTTCCTAGTCTGAAGGTAATCAATGACAAATTGATGACACTCCCAGACTACAAAAATAGACTGGCCAATGTGGCTAAGGATATTTAAAAGTTTGCAGGAATTCAAGGCAACATCACTGGCAAGGCGTTTCTAGATGCACTTTAGTGGGACATCAGTATTCAGCATGAGATTCGATACATCTTCGTCACCAAACCTACCTTCGCCAAGTACACAGAAATGGACAAAGTTTATTGAAGGCTACTCAAAGTCAACATGCCCAGTCATCTTCGATGGGAGGAACTTTGTGATCTGATTGAGTAGCTGATGAGTTTTCCTAGCCCAGTCATTTTTCCATTCAGATGAGGTCATGCGGAGGCCTCACCAACGGCCCACCCAGAAATCATCATGAAGTTACGACACATCATCAAGCAGTTCCTAGATTTGTGTAATTTGTTAAGTTAGTTAGGCTAAAAATAGATTTAGCATGTGCTAGTCTTTGATGACAGGTTTTGTTTGTAATTTTGAATTATAAATACTTCATCTTTCGAATTATTGAGGGTTGTTGATCTTCACACCCTGCAAGCTATCAGACTATAATATTTTTGAAGAGATATTCCATTAATACAAAGAGGTACTTTTACAGGATTCTTGCGTGTATTCACTGGTGATGTTGTTCTCTCTAAGTTAAATGTTATTCTCACTTTGTTATCATACTATTTTCTAAATCTAATCTTTGGAAGTAATGAACGTTGCAGGATTTATCTCGTATACCCTGTTTCTGACTCAAAAGATTTAAGTGTTTTTTCTTCTCATTTTACAATAAAGAAATTCTTAATTGGTTCTTTGTTGTAATTGTCTTTCTCATCTTTTCTTCCATTCCTCATTTATGCTACTAAAGAATCCAGTGATTATATTATCTCTCTCTGTGAAAGGTTCCTTTGTTTTTCTGGTTCGGATTTCATCTTTACGACATGGAACCCATAGCCCAATGGACATGTAAACTATCTCAACCAACTCGACAAACACTACAACAAAAAAACCGACTTATTTATTTATCTAGCCTAATATTTAAAATTTTGAAACCTATATAAATCATATAGAGAGATCCCTCTCTGAAGTTGGAAGGGCTAGATCCCAACTTCAAAAGTGGTTGGATAAAGTTACCTCTCGTAGATTTATTCTTCCTAACAACCTCTTGGAAATTTACAGAGCGCGAACAGAACCATTAACTCAGGTGAAAGGGGATAACACCATATAATGCAAATTTCCTAGAATTTAGCAAAAAGTAAGAAATAGGATTTTTCTAGAGGTGGGCCATGAATGTTACCTTACACATAGGATAAAAAAGAATAGTCCCATCCCATGCAATATTTTTCTTCAAGTGAACCTTCAAATCCATTGCCCCACCCTTGGACTATCCAAAAATGAAGCTTGGAAGATCCTTGAACTCCTACTGTGCTGCAAATTCATAGAGTTTGTTAGGAGACCAAGGTTTTCCAACCATACCATTTGGTTGGATTTACAAGGAAATGTAACCTTCTCCAAACTCTAAACATGTCACTTTCCCCTTTGCTAGAAAGAATTTCATTTAAGAGGCGAGAAAAAGTTCTTGATAAACTTAGAATAAAGTTCAAATATCGGTTCCAAATATTGTTAAGAAACTCAGTTCAAACACATCAAATTCAAAGACATGTCCTAGAAAAGAAGCAGGTCTTTTTTCATTGGTCAGTAATTGAACTTCTCATAAAGATGCTTGTCATGATAACACTCATGTTAATATCGACTCTTTTATATTGTATATATGAGTAATCTGGAATAAGATATTATTATTTCTAGTAAGCCATTCATAGATGATTGAGACATGCTTCTCTTGCATATCTTAGTCAATTTTGTTGTTTCCAAAATTCAAAGACCATATTGTTGAAAAAGGTGTAAGGTTCACTTTTGCCAATACCAACCTTATATTGTAATAATTCTTGTATTTCTAGGTTTGGCTAAGGCCATTCAAAGTAAAAAACCAGAGTCCTGCAACAAACTATAACAAAACAAGGGTTACCATTGGCATGGGTAATGATTACTAAAAAGGAAATATTCCAACATCCATTGGCCCTCTCTGCACATTTTGTAAAATGAGATAATTTTATGTTCACTCTAAGTAATTTGTTTTGTCAAATAGCCTTGATGATTTTTTGTCTTGAATTTACGTCAAACATATGCAGATGCTAGGAAATCTTGTAGGCCATGATATAATTTTTCCAAGTGTTCTGCATCGATAGAATGTTTTAATACTGCATAATTTTTGGTTTAAGTATTTACCCAACATCCTGATTAGTAATGAGTGTTTATGAAGATATATTTTTGGTTTCTTAATACTGATTAGAATAGCTAGATATGTTTACAACTTCATTTCACATTAGTGGCAGTATATTTTCTTTCATAGTTGTCAAGTTGTCACACTTCTGCAGTTCATGAGCCTCTAAATGTCATCTGATATTTGCCTACAATGGTTTTTTTTTTCCAATTGTAACTGGTAATGTAATCATACTTTTATATTTATTGAGCATCTAATGCAAGAGGTTCATTACTATTTTGCATAGTCTAGTTGGTACAGTTATTACTTATTTCTAGTTGCATTGCTTGATAGCATAAACAATGTAGATTTGTGTTTCCTACTTGATATGTTTCATTCTTGCATTGATTTGTGTTTCTTATAATTTCACTAATTCCATTCTAGTCTGGTTATCATGCTCCTGATTGTATTTCCTATAAAAACAGGACTAAAATGTGGTAGTCTTAGGAATTGTTGTTGGGTTTATTAGATTGTGGCATAAACTTGCGCAAACCATCAGAAGCTAGGAAATATGCTCTAAATCTAGAATTTCTAGTTAAAAACAACATTAAGTTACTTGTTGTTGTGTGATATGTCCCTATTCAATATTGATATATACAAGTTGACTTGATGCCTTAAGCCTATAAGTTTCTATCTCGATAAATTCAAAATCAAATACATGATTTGTATTAGTCCAGAATATTGGGAGCTCGTTTCCCTATTGCTCTGTATGTTTATGCTAACTTGATATTATTTATAGCCAAGGGTTTGTCTCAACTTGTTGTTGCCAATGTTTATGGGCATGTGGCTAGTTCCATGCCAGCCTCTAGCAGGTGCCTCGTTAGAGTTCCCTTGAGTGTGGTGTAGTAGTCTCCACCAATAGGTTTATAAGAGATGCCATTTAAAAATGTGGGGAAACATCCCTTGGGTTTCCCAACGATGTTTTCATTTGAAAAAAACTTGATATCCTTTATGTTAGTTGTTAGTTATATCTGAATACATTTGATCTAAACTTGTAAAGGGTGCATATCTAATTCTATCAAATTAACCAAATACTCTAGCCTTGAATGGGTGTAGATCAAATTCTGTATTCATTTTTCTCACTTGTTTTAGCAGATATGGTCATCACAAAGATGCCTATAATGAGAGAGAAGGATTTAGTGTCATCTTCGTAACTTTTTTATTCCATATAATAGAGGACCCATGCCATGACAAGGATCCATGCCATGATATGTTTGAAATTGAAATTGAAAAATAATGTTTTAGTTTAGTTTAAAATTATCTAAGTTTCACACAACCAAAAAGATGTCATGCATGCGAGGAATTGTCTTATCTTCCTTATAAGAGGGCCATTCTTTTCCTTTTTGAATATCTAATTGTATTATTGTTCTTATTCTTTGACCATTTTCCTCAAATTTTATGTTTCTTAGTTTATTATGAAGAGACCTAGATATTGCCTCCTCCCTTGGAAGATATTATACTTTAGGGAGATGAATTTTTCACTTCCTTATTGCACATTTTGGCTTGTTGGACTTTCCATTCCTATTGACCTATTTTGGTCATTAGTGGAATAAATATATCCTTGTAGAATTTATCATACATGAGTATTATCATAGTTGCAGAACTCCTACAACTTGGAATAAAGATATCATATAAATATCACTTTGAAGGCAGTAGTATTTTCTATTTTCAACTGGAAAGGAAATATGGAAGTAGCCATCAGCTCCAGAGGAGCCTTGGGTGGCCTTTGTACACTTTGGCATATCTCTTCCTATGACACACTCTAAATTCGTAACAATCAACACTAGATCTACACAGAACTAGTATGTAAAATAGCTGGTAAGCATTTTCAATCTTTAAGCATATACGCCCCTACATTGTACAGAGAAAAGAAATATTGTTGGCAATCTCTTTTTTATTTTCAAGACTCTATCTATGTTGGCAGGGACTACGTTGCTATGAAATACTTGTTTGTTTGTTGGGATCCCTACAGATGAAGCACGTGTATGGGTACACTATATCGTACAAAAGGAAAAGATATCTTGCAAAACATGTAAATATGATATTGATGCACGATCAAAATGAAATTTATGAGTTCATTGGTTAGGAAGTAGTATTTCTTGAATTTAAAATAAAGGATATAAGATCCAAATTTGATGGTTTAAATCGATTTTCAATCAATATATCTCTATATATATTAAAAAAAATCAAGCCACTGATCAAATATATTAAAAATATATAATTACTTGTACATCTAGTCGGAATCGGTCATGGGCTTGATTCAAGTCTTACATTAAAACAAAAAATTAATAGCAATTTGTTTTTCATAAATTGATATATTAAAAATATAATATATAATTAGTGTAATATCTAATCAATGATCAACTTCATTTAAGTTTCATGTTCAAACATAAATTTAATAGCACATGTATGGGCGCACTATAAGCGCGCGACTATAAGCGCACGTGTATGGGAACACTATAGCACAGGATGAGTGACAACCTATCCATTAAGTTGGTCTTTATTGGTGACAAATGATATTCAATGTAGGTGAGAAAGTGGCAGAGTGAGAGGCAATCATAGGAGCGGAGGAACACCAAGACCACTAGGCCTAGTTTTACCTTCTCATATTTCTTAACCTGCCCACTTCGGCCTAATCCAGTGGTTCGATATGTTAAGGATCCAAGGTCTATCAAATATAAGGGGCCACTGGGTAAGGTAATGAGTGAGTAGTGTCTAGAGGATACTAGTTTGTCGATGATTATTTAATATTATTTACTTTTGGGGTTTTTGTGGGATATTGTTTTTCTTAGGAGTTGTGTAACTCATTGTCATTATTCTACTTTTGAGTCATTTTTCACGTTTATATTTGGCATATATGTATTTATTATGTTGATTTGTAGGATTTGAATCATTATACTAATACCTCTAGTGTTTGTATCTAGTTGATCTCTTTATTTAAAAAATAAAATTGTTTTATCCCATATCCATAGTTCAAAAAGTTTTCAACATAACACTACCAACACCTGAAGGTACCCATGCAACATAGCTAAGTAGTGATATTATGGAACAAGGATCTCCTAAGTGACAATGATCCATTGTGAAAAGAAAGGAAGAATAGATGTGGAAGGAAAATTTCTTTGTATCTGAGTTGGTTTGACTTGGGGTTTAAACTTATGCCTTGCACTTGATGAGAGACAAGTGTGTAGCAGGATATTGCATAGTAAATTAGGCATCTTGAAATTAATTCATATCAAAGGGTCAATACTTTGTTGGTTGAGATGGGTATGCTTTTGAATGTCTGATATTAACCAAGAGCACATTTTATAATTTGCATAGCTTAAGCTTCTCACAACCAATGTTAGGCAATGGCCATGACCACACCGACTGTGAAAAATGTGGTTACTTGTTTTCTTCGAGCCTTTTCTTGGATTTGTGACTTGGGTTATGATGGTCACAATGAAACTCATAATGAATTGGATAAGTTTTCATTACTCTGGCTTGGGTTATAACTTATCGTGGTGGTGGTGGTGCTAGAATCTATATTCATCCAATATTCTCAAAGATTGCCAAAATATTGCTTGTTGCTTCCACAATATTTTACCTCAAGTGATTTGAAGACTTATTTCATAAGCAAGACTAGGGGTCTATCTCTTTTAGTCATCGTGATTGATTGGAATATTATTGTCTCATTTTTTGTGAGATTCCCTAAAAAGTGCCTTGTTGAGAGGCAATGACCCTTAGGTTTTTGATGAAAAACATAGAATCGGTGGAATGGTCAGACATTTAAAAACTTCAAGAGGGAGGGATTTTACTAAATTAATAACTTTCTCCAAAGTGCCCACTATACTACCTCTTCCCCATTCCAACCATGATCGACCATCTATTCATCCCTCTCATCCTAGATTAAATCTTCTCTTAACATTGTACTTGCAAATATGATTGTAGAGTCAGGTGTAGAAGACGAAGCAAATCAATGTGATGATCATTAACTATTAATGCACCCACGTTAGCATTGTAAACTATGGTCGGCCTGGTCTTCCTATAGAGGTTATTTGATCCCAATCTAATAGTGGGCCAATTATCCATGGACACAACCCTTCTAAACATATTATATTTAGAGTGATGATGAAGGTAATTGTGCTCAGGATCATTATTTTTGGGATTTACAGCTTGTAGATATGGTGAAGTCTATTGGGTCACCATGAGCTCTCACAGGGTTGGGTGCACATTAAATCCCCTCATGGTCATAAGTTTTATAAGTAGATGTATTAAGAGGCATTTAATAGTACCTAAAAAGACTAGGTATACCATTATTCTTCTTGTTACTCTTATCCTTGCTCAATGATTTCCCAATGCATTGTTCTGCTAATTTGTGTTGTCACTAATAAATGGATGGATGGATAGATGCAAAACACAAGCTTCTAGATTTATACTCATCCATGATTTATTGATTATGATATTTCATTCTAACTACAAAAAAATATGATGTGGGGGAGGGTAATAGATGTAGAGAGTTCAAATTGACAAATAAAACTTGGTTGTTTCAAAGGAAATTTTTTGTTGCGTAATATGTCATAGTATGTAGAGGTATTGAAACCTACATATGTTTTTGAAATTTAAAAAAAAACACCATTTATTAGGAAAATAATCTAAGTCCATATGATTAATATATGATGAAAATCTTTAAAAGGAGGAATAGAACCATGGAATATCACCTCTCCCCCTTCCAAAACCTACCAACAAGCCAAACTTGCAACAATACTAATTGTATAGAAATATATTTTTTCATTTTACTAGCATCTTGATGGCTAAACCTGGAGCGTTTTGAGAATATTTTGTTAGTGGTAAGGTAAGGAATGTATAGAAATTCACGGTACGTGTCTTAAATATCTCTTCATGTTGAAAGCAAGGCAAATATACTCAAGAATTCGTTTCCCCTAGGCTTAGTTTTATGTACTTTTGATTTATCCTAATGAAGGCCCTAATAATCTTCCATGTTTTTGTAAATACATTCCTAGTTGCATTAACATATATCTATTAAGCACATGAAAACATAAAGATACCTAGAAGTATAGGAATATCAATTTTTATTTTATTTTTATTTGTGTTATTAACCAACTAATATTAGTTGTCAAAAAATTATTTATTTTTAAAATATAAAACATAGCAATTTTGTCCATTTTTAAGGGTTTCAAGAAAACCCAAAAGTGATTTTCCATTCATTAAGAGTTAAATCTAGAGCTTATCCATCTCTTCCCTAAGACTCCCAATTAAAGACAATTGGAATAGAGAATTAAGCATTTTTCATCTTCTATTATGTTTTATGTCGATGATTCCACTATAATAAGGTTATAAGTGAGAAGAGAATTTTAACCTTTCATTGTTGACTATTAAATATAGATTGTTTGGGAAAATTTGTTGACCATTAAATGGAGGATGCTTGGGTGATTCTTGTGTTGAAATAATGTAACTGAAAAGTGTATTCTAATTATTATTGTGGTATTATTCATTAGATCAATCCCCTATTTCGGATTGATCATGTCGACTATTGTAAAAGACCAAATCCCCTTTTGTGAATTGGTTAAAGTATAATTGTAATAGGAAAAATAAGAAGTCAGCCCCAGAATATATTAAAGAGGCCCCAAAATATATTAAGGGTGGTTATAACCACCCAGAAGAAGAATTCGGTCCTGCCAGTGAAGAGACACTTCCACACGTGCCAGAATTGTATAAATAAGGAGGCTAGCGCCTTACTTAGATATATACTCACTTGTTCATTGAGAGACAAGTTTCAGAGTTGTAGTTAGAGAAGAGAGAGAGAGAGAGAGAGAGAGAGAGAGAGAGAGAGAGAGAGAGAGAGATGCACATTCTTGGGAGAGGACTTTCTGTACTTGTTTGAGTTATCTATTGACATTGTATTGGCTATCTAAAATAAGGAATTTTTTGTTGGGTTTTCTCCCCCATGAGGGTTTCCCAAGATAAATGATGTGTCTCTTGTGATTTTGTATTTCTCAGTGATACTATATTATGCTATTTTTATCTAGTGAAATGAAAAGAACTCTAATAATATATTAAACCTTAACATGGAATCAGAGCTAAGCTGAAGAGAGCATCTTTCAAAAGCAAAAGTGAAAAATGTCACTATTGTCATACATGCAAATTAGGGATTTTTGTTGATGAAGTATTTCAGCCCCAAAACCAAATAGAAAAGTTTTCCCTTCCTCAAGGATCACTTTGGCATCCTCATCTCAACTTTTCAGTGGCTAGATCTCCCGAAAAGTGAAACCCTACTTTCACAAAGTACAAGATGTACCAAAAAACCAGATTACTAAAAGTACCAGAAGTACCAGAGTACTAGAGGTACTAGAAAACAAGAAGCACGAGTCCAAAAATCCACAGATCAAGTTTGGAGGGGTAAAAGTTGGATTTTCGTAGATCCAAACACACCAGGATACTCGCCTCATCCAAGTGCACCTCCTGGTAAGTTAATGATTTGATTTTGATCATTTTCATTTTTGGACATTTTCCTAGCTCCAGGTAAGAGATGTCTGCAAGAACTAAGCTTGTTGACAAGATGGAAGGTGTGGAAAAATTCCATGCCTGGAAGTATAGGATTGGTCTCATTTTTGAAGAGAATGACCTAGAAAGATTCATCAAATAAGTGTTGGAACCCAACGACGCTGCAGAAAAAGAAAAGCATCAAAAGGACACGATCAGGGCCAAAAGAATCATTGCAGATTCAATCAAAGATCACTTGATCCCTTATGTGTCGTCAAAGAATACTTTGAAATAAATTTTTGATGCTCTAAGCAGACTATATGAAGGAAATAACATAAACTAGAAGATGAATCTAAGAACTCAGCTCAAGAATACAAGGATGCAAAAAGGAGAATCAATCCAAGAATATTTCTCCAGAATATCCCAATTCAAAGAACAACTAGAAGCGAT